>RJWM01001442.1:47823-156076 GCA_004363535.1 Dasyprocta punctata | reverse complement strand
TCCAGCACCTGACTCCAGAGAGCGTCAGGAATCAAAGTGGCACGCGCCCTCCTTCCCTGAACCCTGGGAACTGCTGGGCTCCCGCGCGGCGGTCTCTGTCTGCCGAAGCACAGCTCCCGCTGGGGAGGACGGGCCGGTGCTGAGGAGGTGCGGCAGAGGCTCAGGGAAAGGCCAGCCGCCCTGCGGGGACAGGGGCCCCTGCTCCGGAGTCTCTGGCCACGCGGAGCCCCCGGGAACATGGCTTTCCTGGGAGGGGAAGGATCACTAGATGACTGCTGCGGTGGCTTCAAGGGCTGACTTCTACAGACGTTCTCAGCCGTGAAGCCAACATTTCTTAGACGACGTAGTCAACACCCAGATGGTCTTTCAGCATGCCAGGGGTAGCCGGGGAAGGGTGAAGTCCAGTGGGCGAGGGCCCCCGTCTTAACCCGCTTCCTTCTCACCGGCCTCAGCCTGCACAGCGAGTGACTGGAGCACACAGACGCGGGCGGGCCAGGGTGGCCATGGTGGACGCCGTGCACAGCAGGCTGCTGTACCCACCGTATCCTGAGGCCTCCCTGTGCAGACGCAGGCTTTGATAGGTCAGGGTTTCATCCACGGCCTGAAATAAGCAAGGAGAGGCCAAGGACAAAGAGAGTGAAATTTGAATATAGAAAGCCAGGCAGCCGGCCCCCCAGAACCCCAGTTCAACTCCCGCAGGTCGGTCCACGCGGCGCCGTGCGTCACACCGGACCCCCGCCCGCGTCCCTCCCGCTCGGTCTCACGCCGCCTCTTCTCTGTTTCCTTTCCGTCTGTATTAGCCCAAAAATCCACACTGGCATGGAGTTCTCAGGCCCTCTCGGTCACTGTGCAGACGTCCCCGTGTGACCGACGTGTCTTGCTCGCTGTGTGTGGCACAGGGGAGGGACACGAAGAGGCTGTGCCAGGAAGGCCGGGCCCTGCTGGGGGTTTTCTGGGGCACGCAGCCATGGGTGCGCTCGTCCTCTGCAGAAGTGGCACGGCTCCTGTGTCTGTTCCCCCTCCCTCAGCGGTCCGGGCAGTGTCAGCACCGCAGGCACCACCGGCAGGCCGTGTCCTGGACTCCGCTCCGGCGCCTTCATCGCGCGGCTCTGCGGTTTCAGTTAGCACTTGCTAGAGGAGAGGGCGAGGGTGGGAAGAGATGTCCCTCTCTGCGCCCCAGTGCACGGTGCAGATGAGAGTCCCGAGGGCTTGCGGTCAGGTGACCACGGACCCGGCACGCCGGCGGGGAGAGTGGCACTCAGTGGGCACAGGCCGCGGCCGCTCTCACCTGACTCTGTCTCTCCCTTTTCCTAGGGAGGAAGGGACAGCCGCTCCGGATCGCCCATGGCCAGACGCTGACCCCTCCTGGTCCTTTCCGAGTCCTGTCCTCCGCTTCTTAATATAATTGCCTTAAACTTTAATTGCATTCCGTTAGCTAGTTAGCGCAGATGCCCTGTCCCCTAACCCTGGAGCTGTGCACGCAGTGGCCGGGCACGCGGCGGCTCACTGGAAACTCGCGGCCAACGGTGAAAGAGAAGATGAACGCGCACCTGGTGAACGCCGTGGCTTCCTGGCGGAGATGGCGACCTCGGGGCCCCCGGGCGCGGCTCCATCTCCGCAGGTCCCGTGCACAGACACCCTCCACCCCTGGACTTGCTCTGCACCCTGGCGGGGCATCGCTCGAGCTTTGGCCGACACTGCCACTGAGGCACCGCCGCGGACCCGGAGGACGCGGGCGTGGGGCGACTGTTATGATCCAAGCTTCCTTTGTGTTCTTTCCCTGCCATCCTCTCACCTCCTAGAGTACATTTTATTTTCCTAACAGGATTAGACAGTCAAGGAGTGGCATCGACACGAGGGAGCTTTCGGTACGTGGACGCGGGCTGGGCAGCGGTGAGAGTCCAGTGTGGGGCAGCGCAGAGGGGCTCCGGGCCGGCTGCCCCACACCCCACCAGCTGAATTGGAGCGTGGCGGAGGGAGGGAAAGGAGGCAGGTGGGCTGGGCGATGGCCCCAAGGGAGACGGAGCCGTGGGAGAAGAGATGCTAAGGCCGTGGCGTGCGTGGCCTCCGGATGGCACGGTGGCCACCTGGACAGCCACTGTCAGGAGTTCCGTTTCCCCACCAGAGTCCAGGCGGAGAGGCCGGGGAGATGGCGCATCTCAGAGGGACTGCAGGAGTTCTCTGGGTGTCCTCGCGGTGTCAGCTGGTCACTTCTTGATGTTGGGTGTGACCACCGTCCGTAGCTCACGATGGCAGTGTTCATTGGCGCACACTAACAAGCAGTGAAAAGATAACCTCCTGTCCTGCGCGCGCCCTTCCTTAGCGAATGACCTTGGAGAGTGCCCCTCCGTGGGTCACTAACCCAGACACAGGCCTGCAAGGAGCCTCTGACCCGAACTTCCTCTAACTTCCGCTGACTCCCGCGTCTCCTGTAACCCACTGACTCCCACCTTTCATTTAGCGCGTCTTCGGAAACTTCCAGAAACCCCACACTGGCATCGTTCTCCCGCAGAACGAAGATGAGGAGTACATAGTCTACACAATGCCAGAATGCATCTTAATCCCGTTCTAATTCCAAATGTTTAGTGTGGGTTTAAAGTAATACCTATTAATATATTAGAAGAAGGGAACAAAGTTCTGGAAATAAACCCTCCAAAGTGTCAGAAGAGCACTCGCCGTCTCTGCTGATGTCGCCGAGTGTCGCCTGTGGCTCCGGCCGAGCAGCAGGGGCTGTGAAAGGGGCCACGGGGCCGCATACTGTTCTTGAACATCAAAATAAAATAATAAACTTGCAATCCTCTCTGCCCGGTGTCTCATTTCGTGTTTCGGTTCGTAGAAGGTGAGCATGTGTCAGGGGCCAGCCCTGTCCCGGAGCCAAGGTCAGTGGTGTCCTGTGGTCACCGGCCCAGAGCTCTGCAGGGGCACCGTCACCGGAGGGCTACTCAGGAGCATCCGGCAGAGTGAGGCCACTGTCGAGGCACTGACCAGCCAGCTTGGCAGGAAAAGAAGTTTCTGTTACTCTGAAGACCAGCTGCGGCTTACCCAGGGACTCGTGAGAGCAAGGCAAGTGCCCCGCCCCAGAGCTGCGCCCCAGCCCGCAGACGGGCCCACGGTCTTTCCACCCTGTTCTTTGGCTGGTGTGAACACTTGGGTAACGTGGACTGAGGAGCCCTGAGAAAATGACTCTTCATCACACACAGTTTCTCTGGCGGAGCCAGTAAGAGCAGTAAGTGTTTTTTCCTTTGCTTAGGGTCACCTTTGGCTACAGGACTTTTTTTTTTCAAACAGATAAACTGAAAAGTTCTTCTATGTTTTATGTTGCTTTTAATAGAACCATTGGTTCTATTCTCAGTAGCTGCTGAGACACCATCCTCATTGTGAGCCCTGCCCTCGAGTGACTATGGGATCGCAGGAGCCCCTTTTTCAGGGGCATACTGACCCCAACTTTGGCACAACAAGTGCAGAGAACACAGGGGCTCTGAATGCACCCGTTTCGGGGGGCTGTGCCATTTTCATACCACAAGCCAGAGTCGACTGACTCAAAACCCAGTGTCCTCCTCCCTCTTCCCTTCTACCGAAACCCCTCTGAGGAAGGGATTCAGGAAACTGTGCAAAGATAACCACATTGTAAAATACTGTGTTGTTTGACAAGTCTAATTTCATCCTGTACATGTAGGAAGTGTATTAAATTGTAAACCAAGGGCATGTTTTCATGTACCTTTACCATGATAATAAAATATTCATATATATATATATATATACTTTAAATTTCACAAAGCAAAACAGGAAGTGAGCCCCAGAGCCGGGTCCTCCAGGGAGGGCGGCGTCCTCCTCCTCCAAGCTGACTGAAGCCTCCCTGAGCCGGCTGTGGAGCCCTGCAGTGCGGTCCCTCCTGTGCGGCAGCCTTGAGCACTGCTCGGGGAGCCTGGGGGCACTGAGGGCTGTGGAGCTCAAGGTGCAAATTCCCGGCTGCTGTGCTGTGCTTCCAATCACCTTGCACCTCTGCGCACGCCGCTGGACCCAGGCCGAGCAGCGCGGGCGCCAGCGCCCGGGTGGAGAGGACTGGGAGGGGGCAGCGGAGCTGGATCCTGGGGCCCCGGCGCGGCTCGGAGCAGAAGGGGAGGTCGGCTGGGCTGGGTGGTGCACAGCTGAGCACAGGTGGTGGGAGGCCACACGCGCCACTGAGCCGGGCAGAGTGACGCGGTGAGCCGCGGAGGCTCCCGGAACTGGGAATCTGTGGGAAAAGAGACACAAACGGCAGGCTCGGCCACCCACTGTCCCGCCGGTCGCCCAGGGCTGCCTGACCAGCGCCGCAGACAGCCCGGAGGCAGCAGCTCCATCTCCCCAGAGCTCAGGGCCAGGCTGCCGGGCCACCCCACGCACGCAGTGCCCTCTCCACGTCCTCGCGCGCCCAGAGCCGTGGCTGCGTCTCCCCCACCATGCCAGGCCTGTTGGGTCGGGGCCCTGCCCCGTGACTCTGAGCCTAAGGAGCTTCTTGACGCCCGACTCTAAATACAGTCACTTTGGGAGCTGCAAAACGTGAATTTGGGGGACACAACTCAATTCATAGCAGGCATGTAGGGTTTCTCCCCCTTATCCCCACCATCCTTTTTTTAGTTTTTGGGAAGACTAAACTTTATTAGAGAAAATGAATAGCTCTAACATTCCCAAGTACATTTGTGACAAGAACAGGTCACACAGGATTCACTGACAATAGTTTCTTTACTACAGTAGCAAAAAATCTTGTTCTTTCCAAAGGGTAGAATGTTCTTTAAAAATAGAATAATAGGTTTGAAGAGAGGTAATAAGAGAAAGCAGGTATACATTTTCTTCTTTTCTTGTCTTTCTTTTTTTTTGGTACTGGGGATCAAACTCATGACCTCTCACTTGCTAGGCAGGTGCTGTGCCGCTGAGCTATATCCCTGATACATCTTTTTTACTTAAAATAAAAAGGAGTAGGTTGATATTATAAGAACACATACTGTGGGCCAAGAAGCTCAGTTAAATACACACGCAGAGATGGTGGCAGCAGCTGCAGACACCGAGAGAGAGGCCACAGGAAGTGTGGTGTTGGCGCTGTGGGCGCCCGCGTGAGCCGGGGTGAACGCAGAGAGACAGGTGCTGCAAACAGACGCAGACAGCAGGGGCACGTACGTGGATGCACGCGCACGCACACACAGAGCATTCCTCAGCTCCGCCGCTTGCTAGGTAGTAGTGAATACAATACTACTCGGCCTTTTGTTTCTAAACACCAAACTTCACTACAGAGACCCAGGGACCCTTGGAGAAAGAGCTGATCCCAGGGCTGGGAAAGAACAATTTACCATGTCAGAAAATAAGTAAAAAGGACTCAAGGAATCATGGGGCAGTATCAAAAGTGTTACAGGCAGCTGAGTTAGTTAGAAATATTATAGGCAGTCAGACAGGGCTGGGTCCTTGAAGGAGCCAGCGCAGAAGCCCAGATAACTTGCAACTGTGGGGGAGACAGACACCTCCTGCTGTGGGCCAGGCCTCAAGACAAAAAAACAAACGAACGCACCCACATCCTAAGGATTGATAATCTAAATAGTTCTCTATCACCCTGAGGAAGTCAGAAGCCAGCATCCCACCCCCTACGGGAAGAGTCGCTGCTTTTAAGCATCCCCGCTTACTACGTGACTCACTTCCCCATTTGTCCTTCATTTAATCAATTTTACCCGAGCAATTAGTCTTATTGGTTAACGTAGTTATGTCCCACCTTATACCCACCTTGCAGGTTACCATTCCCCCCCCCCTCCATCTAACCTCATGGTGTTGCTCTATAAAAATCTCTAGAAAAGACAGTCTTTGTTTTGTTTTTTTCATTTTGTTTTGTTTTTTGTTTTTTGTTTTTATTGGTACCAGAGATCAAACTCACAACCTCATGTCTCCCAAGCAGGTGCTTAAGCCACTGAGCCAAACTCCAGGTCCTATTTTTTTTTTTTTTTTCTTTTTGAGGCAGGGTCGCACTATGTAGTTCAGGTCAGCCTTGCTCACATTGTAGCCCAAGCTGGCATCAAACTCCCAACGCTCCACCTACCTCAGCCTCCCAAGTGCTGGGATTAAAGGCGTGCGCCACCATGCCAGGCTGAGACAGTCTTTGGCAACCCGCCTGGGACCCCTTCTGACTCTCTCAGACAGAAGCTTTTCTTCTCTTAATAAATATATTCTGCTCTTAGCCTCCATTATTCCTAAAATTCATTCTTCCATTTTAGAAAACACGAACTCGCGCCGGACATATAGTAGGTTGGGAGTTTCATTCCCCTATATCAGAAAACAAGTAAAAAAGACTCAAGGAATCATGGGGCCATATCAAAAGGACTGAAAGGATACCCTAAAGTAACTCCTATTGGCCAACTGTAATATTAACCATCAAAGTAAGTATTCTAATGGGATGTAACTAGTTGGATAAAATAGGAGCCATGACCCTAAACCAATATTAACAGAAGCATGCAAAAAGCAGGGGGAAGACCTCCTTTAAAGGAGATCGCCACCTAGTAAGTGTAGGACTGATACAGCTAGAGACCCACTGACAGCCTGTGAATCACTGGATGGGCAGACGACACGATGCTAACACCAGGGAGACAATGGGACAGGAAGCACAATGGCCTGGCCACAGAATATTTTTTGGTGACAAATGGGGAGGTGGTGGCAGGGAGATCTGGCACTGCCTCAGTCAAGTGATTAACGTGACCAGCATCACAGCTGGGACAGACACCTCCCTGCCGCCCTGCTAAGGTGCAGCTGGAACAGAGCGCCGGTTTTGCTCAGAGGCCCGTGTCCTAGCTCAAGCTCGAGGCACAAGGTGAACGACCTGATGGGTGCCGAGCCCGAGGCGGAGTGAGCCGGAGGGCGAGGGCAGTGGGTCCGATGGGATCCCAGGGACACGCCGGCTGGGGCGGCGCGGGCCCTGGGCTGGTGAAGGGCCGCGAAAGCAGCACTGCTCAGACAGCTGGCCATGCTTGTGTGGGGTCTGAGGCGACAAGGACAGTCACCTTTCAGTACCCACGTGGCACTGGCTCCACAGCTCCAGACTCCAGTTCCCTTCCACAAACTGGCGTGGCATCCGCCTGGGACCCACGCACACCCTCCCGTGTAGCTCAGGTTACCTCTTGTGACTCGCGACGCCCACAGTGCTGTGGATGCTATGCAAGTGGTTGTTATGCTCTAGAATTCACACAAGGCTCTAGCTGCTCAGTTCAAATGCAATTTTTTCTTGAATATTTTCAATCCATGGCCAGTTGAATCTGAGCATGTGGAAGCCACAGACACATACCTGTGACTGTGTACAGAAAGTCTTTGTGTAATTCTTTCAACTTTTCTGTAACTTTGAGGCTGCTTCAAAAATCTGGCTGGGTCTTGATAGGTTCTGCTGGCCTGGGGCTTAGCATCCCCCCAACTTGGTACCGGACCCAGAGAAACAACTTAGCTCTCCAAGAGTAAACTCCAAGTTTCCCTTCTCATTCCAGAGATAAACCTCCCGTTCGTTCCCTTTTGTGCCTGCACCAAGCCCTCTCCAATGCTAAGACTCCACAACCCCCCAAGCCTCTATCCCCAGACCCCAGTAAATCTTTCTGTCTCCTGCTTTACACAGGCAGATGCTCCCTCAAATCACCTGTCAATACGTCATTTTGCCCACCTCCCCAAACTCCTCCCCCAGCCAAAGTTGATAAAGGTAAGTACATTCCTTCGTTCTTGTTGAGAGCTTTACACTCCTCCCTGCCCCTAAAGCTCTCCCATGCCCTCCGCATTAAAGGCCTCCTCCTTATCTCTCTCCTATTTCCTCTGTGCCCTTCAGATTTAGTGACTTTAAAACAAACAGGCCTGAGGGCGCATGTCTGTAATCACAGCACTCTGGGAGGCAGGAAGGGAGGGCCAGGCTGGGCAACTCTATGATTTAGTGAGACCCTGTCACAAAATAAAAACAATAGTAATAAGAAGAATGGCTGAGGGCGTAGCTCAATGCAAAGGCCCTGAATTCAATGCCCAGTATTGCTCAATAAATAAGTAAATAATTTTAAAAAGGGCGTACAATGAAGGAAGATTTGGACGATTGACCTTGAGGACAGTGACGGAAAGGCACCTAGAAATGTAGTTGGATTACCTTGAGGCAGATGGCTCAGCCCGTCTGCACACGAGGCCTTACTGTCAGCCGACAGAACCCCCAAGGAGCTGCTGTGATGGAGACTGAGTCCCAGAACCAAGGCTTGCTCCATTCAGGTCCCCAAGACCGCAGCAGAGCGCCGTCTCCCCGGGGTGGCCAGCGCGACGGAGACAGGGAACACGTTTACTGGCAGAGAGGAGCGTGTGGGGCAGTGGATGGGGTGTGCCTTCCTTGGGGACGAGGGTTTACTGCAGGTCCTGGTCGGCAGTGAAAGCGAGGACACCCGGAACGGGACGCAGCGAACTCCGCGCACGGTGGGCGCTGAGCCCGGGACGGCTCCAGACCCTGAAAGGAGCTGCCTGCTTCCCTGGGCCGAAGCACCCTCCACTTCACTTTCCCCATCCCGGCTGGCCGGTTTGCCCTGGGGCCGGCAGAGGACATGGCCCCCTGTGTCAGAGACAGAGAAACCACCATCCTTAGCAAGACAAGGAGCCAGGACATTGGCGTTTTTGTCAAAGCCCCGCCCCGATTCCCAAGGGATGGCCCAGAAGGGGGCTGGAGGGGCCTGCGCCCCATACCACACCACCGCACAGGAACTCGGATCTTTCCTGCTGGAGTTCAGACAGTGATTGCCAGGGTTTTGCCTTAGAGTGAGAGAGACACTGTCTCGCTCATGGTGGTCAGGAAACACGCGTCCCCGTCCCTGTCCCTGTCCTCCGAGGCTGTGCCCCACAATAGCCTGGCAGAGCTCAGCAGGAGTCCTGCAGGAGGGCAGAGGCCCGGGAGCACCCCCCCCCACCTCACCGCCTTTCGCTGAGGAAGCAGAGGGCAGAGCAGGGAAGGAAGGCGAGCAGCGCGCGGGCTCTGCACAGAAGCAACAGCCGGGCGTCAGCTCCCAGCTCGGGACGGGCCTGGGGCCGCATGTGCTCACAGCTCTGGCTGGGATTCAACAAGAAGGCGTGATACCTTCCAACAGAGGCAAGAACTCTGAAAAGCCCATCTTGAAAAACTACTCTGAACAGTCAGGACCACCCACGGTAGTGGAAACCACCTTTTACAATCTGCCAAGTAAAACAAGTGCCCTTCTCCCACCTACATTTTGAAAGCTTTAGCTAAGAAGCTTCCTGCAAACGGCGGCCTCAGGGATGGAGGGGAGACCGCTTTAGCAACCCCATCCCCACCCTGCACAGGAAGGGGACTGGAAACACCGCGTCCTTAGCTCGTGACCGATCAGGAGAATGGGCATAAACCAAAATCCCTACCCGTCGGTCTGGGAACGGGGTACGCGGTAAAATACATTCATGTGTATTTCTTTTCTTTATTTTAAAAAAGCAAAACAGGAAAAAAAGGTAGAATACAGAATTTCAAAAAAACCCAGTAAGAAATCAATACTAGTTAATATATTGCATATTGCTATCTTAGAAGTAGTTGTCCGTGTGTATTTCTAAAGAGCCAGAGGCCTTAAGCTAACTCGACCGGGACCTCTGGGAAAGCATGACGTCCTATACGCGTCATAAGCAGGCAAAGTGCCGCAGGCTCGATTTCCACAAGTCACCCTGCATCCCTCCGGAGTCCCCAGGGGGAGGACAGACTTGTGGCTCCCCCCTCAGCCTGGTCTGACTTGCTACAGACTCAGCACTGCAGGCGACGCTGACCCTTAGCAGGTGCATCAGCCAGAGAAGGGACTGCCGGTGGTCACCGCTCACCCCACAGCCCAATAACATACAAGAGTTTTAAAATAATAGAAAAAACTATTTTTATTATTTTTAAAAGCCAGCACAGTGGCTTCTGGCATAACTATCCATTTCTAATACAAAACTGGATTAAATAAATATCATCCAATGTATAAAGAGACCATGAGACAATTCTGAAGATAAAAAGAGAACTCTTCTGCAAATTAAAAAATTAGATTTACATTTTCTTCAGTAGTGACTCAAGAACAATCACTATGGCATTTCAGAACTTGTCAAATATACAAATCTTGATTCAGTACAAAAGTCTCCATGCTACAGTGTTACATATAGAAAAAGATTAAATAGCAAATCTTTTATGATTACTGTCTATTGCTCCTGACACATACACTAACGTTTTTTTTTTTTTCCTTTTTTAGTGCTTTCAGTATGTATTAGTTATCCACATAAGAAACCGCCACGGTGCCTCCGGGTCGGTGGTGGGTACGAAACAGAGTGAACGAGTGTGCGCGACTGTGCACGGTGTATGTGTGCGTGGCGGGGGGGGGGGTGGAAAGGGTGCGGCCTGCGGCCCCAGCGCCCATGGAGACACAGATCGCGGCACCGGCAGGGGGTGCAGGGCTCCCGACCCCACAAGAATTCTGCCGCTTCAAGTTTTAGAAAACAAGTAATATGCAACTGGATTTCAAAATGATACTCTTCATAAGAATAGACTAAAATGCAGGGGCCCCAAACAGATACAAGACACAACACTGGGTTATGTATTTAGGCTCTTTTGAAATTCCATTCTGAAAATTCCAAATACCTCCATTACATGAATACGAATGAAGTGTCAAAAGGGAATTCTAGATGCAGAAGTATGGTTGCACGATCTCTGCCAACTTCACGATGCAACAGGCTGAGGAAAGAAGACACAGCGATCAGCTCTGGGATGAACTCTTGGTGGGGGGAAAGGCAGAGTATGGACTGTGAATTAAGTTTTAGGAAAAACCAAGTTAAAGCGGGCATGAGATATTCCTACAAATAGGACCAGAAAGCAGTTCTTCTGTATCTTATGTACTTCCTTAAAAAATGTTCCCTAAGTCTCTGTGATGTTCTTTAATCTTAAAAGGTGAATTGTAATGAGCCATGAAAGAGGACAATCCACACAGAAAGAAGGGAAGTCTGCGTTTTCACACCTGTACTCGCACTGACACACGCACCTCACACACACGCGCCCCAGGGAGAGATCAGAGGGAAGTTCGACACACCAGCCAGCCTTCCCCCTGCAGTACTGGGGCAGAACTCAGGGCCTCTGCCCTCGTTTGGAGACTGGGTCTCACTAGGTCTTTAAGTTACCCAAGTTAGGCTCCAGTTTGCAAGCCTACAGCCTCGGCCGCCCAGCATGCTGGCATCACAGGCCTGCGGCCCCATACCCAGCTGGAATTTTAAAGCTCGACGTCCCTTCAGAGCTGACAACAGAGGAAGGAGCACGGAAGATGTGCAGCCCGCATCCCCGCGTAGGCGCTGCCCGCCGAGGAAACAGCAGCGGTGTGCAGAAACGCAGCTGCGGACAGCACTCGCCGCCTGAGGGCTCTTCTTACACCCGTGCACCTCCCGTACAGAGGGCTCAAGTGGAGCCCGCTGGGCCTGGGGAAGCATTTGAATTTATTTCTTTGAAAGCAGGTTTTGATTTCATTACTTATTTACTTATGGATTTTTGAGACAGGGTCTCACTATGTAGTCTGGGCCTGAACTCACTAGGTAGTCCAGGCTGGCCTTGAATCCATATGATCCTCCTGCCTCAGCCTCCAAAGTGCTGGGATTGCAGGCATCTGCTAACGCGCCCCGCCTCCTGCTTCTACTGTAATCTGACACCCTTCCGTGTATTTTGCCCACACTGGGTGTCGCCTGACACTGCGTTGTCTTCAGTTTCACGTTCTGCACCTGTGTAAACTTCTGGTCTCAGTTTATTTAGCAACTGAAGAGCTCCCTCATCGGGAGCGTGGGTGAAAGGCAGTTAAGAGCTTCCTAACAGAAACCAGACCTCGGTGTGGTGGCCGCTGGGGACACGCGAGGACGGGGTGGCCCTGGACAGGGCTACGCACACACACAGGACCCGCTGTCGGGGGCCACCCCGATTCCAGCGATGCCCTCAGACAGGCACAGGAAGGGCGAATCTTCACTGTCTGGAGTTCACAGAGGCAAAAGGAAAGGTCACTAAAATTCTTCTCTGTTAAAAATATCTAAACGTGAAGTTAATTCACATACCAAAGTATTTTATCTTAAATATTTTTAAAGGACAAAAGCCAGCATATTTCTAGTATCAGTTTATATATAGTTATTTCAAAGAAGATACGCTATGGTGAGACAGTTCTAAAAATAAAACTCTGTCCTCTCAAAACCCTGGTTATGCATGAGGCTAGAAATTTCTTTCCTGAAACAACTTTTTAATGAACTAGCAAAGTACAAAGATCAACCTTGTAAACCACAAAGATTCAAGTGAAATGATGTTGTTTCAAACACCTTATGTTTCTAAGGAATGTTTTGCAAAGAAGCAGCTTTTATGATTAGAAAGTCAATTCAAATAATACACAAATGTCTTGTGTTTGCCTGCTAATAAATTGAGAAAAGACACAAAATGGATTATTGATAATTTTTTTTTTCTTTAAGCAAAATAAAAGTAGGCTTCAGGTTCACCTGTTAAGGCCTTAAACAACAATTAACCAGTACAGTCACTAAACTACTCTCTCTGTACAATTAAGAATTTAACACCCCTTTTTAGAGATGTCCTGAGATGACATTTAATGCTAAAAGCGAAATAAATAACCCACCAAGAACAGAAATTTAAAATTCCAATAATTTCAACTTTGGGGATATTTGTTCACTAAAATTAGCATTTCTAAAATATTTTAATACAAAACTATAAAAGAAAAAGTGCGTTAAAAGCAGAGCCTGTAAAACTCTTGCACAATTACAATTATTCTGAAAATACTACCACAGCCAGGTGAAGACACTGACATTCAGGGCGCATCAGGATTTATAATAAGTCCAGTATCACAAGGAGTCAAATAAGGCTTTCCTTTTCTTAAAAAAATATACAATACACAAAGTAGTTTGGAAAAAGAAGGTAATATTTCTGACTTAAATATCTTCACATAACAGAAGTTTTATGTCACTGCCAATGTTACTTATATACAAATGCCAAGTGAACAACAACAAAATCAGAAGATGCCCTTTCAAAATAACAGTGAAATGTCTCTTTCTTTAGGAATCTGAAATGAGCCTCTCTTTTAATATACAAAGTCCATACAATATTTATAATAAAACTACTCTCTTCTGAAACCAAGGAGGCAAAGAGAGAAAATAAAGGCAATTATTTTTCAGAAAAAAAATAAAACCCAGCTCTCTGTTACAGTGAAAAAGACGCCCATTTATTAATAAAAGGAACGCGACGCCGACCTGAGGAGCCCGCCGGGAGCCTCAGATGCGGTCTCTGCGCCGGGGACCGGGGCTTCTATTTACAAAATACACCGCTCAGCCACACAGAGGCCCGGAGCTTCGTCTCTGTACATCTGTATTTATATAGAGAACATATAAATAAGTTCAAAGGAAAATGAACATGAAGTTGAGAACCTTCCGTCTTTGGAATGCTGCAGGAACAACGTGTGCGCTCCGCCCCGCGCAGGTGGGGTTTGGTTTGGGACGTGGCTAATGTGGCACCGCTGACGACACTAAAGGAATCCCTGAAATAAAAAACACATCTCTTTACACACGAAGAGGCAATCACGGGGCTTTCCCAGGCGCTCAGCATTAAAACACAAGTCAGCGCAGCTGCTGCGTGGACGGGCAGCCCTCGCTCCCAGGAGACACCTGCGCCACCTTCTCCCGGCAGTGTGCGCGTGCGCAGCCTGTGCTCCTGCAGTGACCTGAGCCACAGGACCGGGCAGACCCAGGCAGCAGGTGTGTCACATCCTGTGCAGACAGCTGGTCCTCACCTGGGGGCTGGGTTCCTTGATCCCCTGCTGGCACCCCAGATCCTGCATTCTACATAGGGATTAGGTTTCTACGGGAGAGAGAGCGGTCCAGCCACCTCTCAAGGTATTAGCTATGTTAACTTAGGGTAGGCTAAAAAGAGTCAATTGCTACTAATTTTCAAAATGCACAGAGTAAAAAGTGGAAAAACTCCCCTGTGTCATGACATTTTTTGTGAACTTCATGCACCTATCTTGTTTGTTTCGTATGCTTCTTATAACAGAAAGCATGAGGGAAAATCTTACTTCGTTCACGTTAACTTTTGCCTTTGCTAATACAAAGAAATCACACTACAATAATAGGTAATCCAGGTAATTTCCTTTTAACTAGGTATACTGGCCATGGAAAAGATGAAAGTGAATATTGTAGTACCTGAGTTCAGTGATTTGTAGACAAATGAGAACAATGCAGTTACATTTTTCCCAGTATTTTTTTTCCTATAAGTCTCTGAAAGACAATGATTCTTTAGGTAATTTTATAGCTAAAAACTCTTGCAGTACATTTTGAACACTTGACGCTTTCAGTGGAAACCGTGAGGGCTCCGCTCCCGGCCAGGCCGCTCCCCAGACACGCAGGGCCCCCGCGGCCTCAGAACACGTTGGTGAGCGTCTGCCACTCGCCCGCAGCCTCCTGCACCACCTCCTCCAGGTGCAGCGTCCGCAGCTCCTCTCCGTCCTGCTCCTGGGGAACAGTGGCCGCTTGCAAGGTTCCTGCAAGGTGGCAAAGAGAAAGCAAGTCTCAGAGCGTCCCTAACGGGACAGGAGTCACACACCCATCTGCTTTCCCTCCCGGGGGAGGCACGCGGCGTCTCGGTCAGTGACACTCGCTGTGACGTGTGTGCAGACAGAGTGCTCAGTGCAGAAGCCAAGCCCGGAACGGCCACGCGAACACCGATCAGTGACGAGCACCGACGCCTACGGCTTTTCTAATAGAAAGGAAAGCGGGAGCCCTGCAGCAGCGGAGAACCCGTTAGCGCTCCCAGTGACAGACGCAGCCTGCTGTGGCACAAGTGCTCCAAGTCTGCTCCCGTGGGCTACAGGACACATGATAAAGGCAAAGATGACCCAGCTTTCCTTCCTCAGAAACTGCCCACCATATACAGTGCCGCATCTCCGCAGACTTGACCCCACTGGGTACGCCGAGGCTTAGCTGCATGCACGGAGTGCGTCAGCTCAACTACATAAAACTGAAACGCACGCCCGTGAGACGCGCTGAGCACAGCGGGGGCTCTGTCACTGTGATAAAACGCTTCGCGGCGCTGCTTTGCATGGCTCCTGATCTAAGCTACCCGTTACCATTCCCTTGTGTAACAAAGTCACGGAGGCTAGTGAGACACAGAGGTGCACAAGACAGACACGGCAAGTCACCCCGACATCCCTGCTTCAGTGACCTCAGTGCGAGCAGCTCACCAAGAGAAACGGAGGCCCACGTGTGGCCTGGGCTGAGACAGAAGGCTGGCCACGGGAATCCTATCGCCACCCACCCTGCCGGTCACTGACCGAGTCATTCAGGGGTGCAGGCCTGGACTCACACCGAAGCAACGAAAGCACGGGCTCCCCGGCCCGCTCTGCCCACCCCTGACTACTGCTCGGGGCCTCTCCAGACCAGCCTTCCTTCTTCTCACGAGCTGAGACGGCGAGGGCCCGGCCGCTCACCCACAAAGCTGTGCGCCCGCTTCATGTGCAGCTTCATGTTGCTCTTCTGCGTGAAGCCCATGACGCAGTAGGCGCACTTGTAGGGCCGCTCCCCGGTGTGCTTCTTCATGTGCACCTGCAGCGCGCTCTTCTGGTTGAAGGCCTTCTCGCAGAGCGTGCAGTGGAACGGCCGCTCCCCTGCGCGAGGAAAGCAACACGCCAGGGTCACTAAGAAGACCGCACTCGACAGCACAGGTGGAAGACGTCCATTCTGAAGACGCGTGCGCGTCTTAGAAGGACCAGTCATTTTCTTCCTGTTGCTGTTACTCAAACTACTAAGCAACAGGATGCTGGCAAAGCCACTCCATATTAAGACGTAAAACTTTAATCAAAAGTCACTGAGAGGTACAGAGACAACTAGAAATGAAAGTGGGATACAAGCGGTTTAAACACAATGCTTCTAACACACTCCTGCAGTAAGGCACTGCTCATACTGCACGCCGAGGGCGCTGCGCTGGTCTCACGGCTCTGATGGGCCACGGCGCGGGGCCTGTCTTTCCTGCTCGTCAGTGGCCATGCACGTGAGGATTTACCCTAGCACGCCAGGGTGGGCAGACACCTAGAGACGGCCCGGGCTTCTGCAGGTCCTAAGGATGTGGCTGCAAGGACTTCGTGCCTCTGACCGTATTAGTTACCAAGGGACACGGTGCAAGGCCATTCATCAGCTGCCTTGGAGTAAGAAGCAAGGGCAGCAGGGGCCGATCTGATCCCGCAGACCTTGAAAGCAGTGTCTCTGGCTGGGAGCAGTCCACCACCACAAGGCGCTGGGTTCTGCCAAGGACCTGCGTGAGCCTGGAAGTGAGTCCTCTCCGGAGCCGCCATACAAAGGGCTGAGCCCATCTCTGGCCCACGAGACCCTGAGCAGAGACCCGCACAGGCCACCTGCACTGCTAACCAGCTGCCATGATGTCGCAAAGGAAGCAGTTTGAAGCAGCTGAATCTTTTATGGAACAAGAGAAAACTAACCCTACTCCTACCCTTTGAAGCATTTAATACCTCAGACAAATCATCATGATGTAAAACACGGTTATAAAATCGTTCCAAATCACTCAGAGATTAGGTGGTCTGTCCGATAAGCAAGAGCGGCTGCAGGGAGAAGCCTACTTCCAGCCTAGGATGCAGGTCTGCGTGCCAGGGAGCCAGAGGGCAGGACCAGAGCTCCCCTGGAGCAACAGCACAGGGGCTGGCTCACCAGCTGGGCCCACGTCTCCCGGCCTGGGGCCGCCGTGAGGGAGAGGGCTCAGCGACCTCGCAGAGGAGGGCAGTCCCTAGCTAGGACTTCAACCAAAAACAAGAACATGACAAGATGCTCAGCAACAAGGATGACTGAGAGGGTGTCAGAAATTTACTGAGTACAAGCAGGCTAATCAAGTGGAATGCCTGATCTTTTAAAACACTGCTCCGAGCTTCACATCAGTTCTTCTGACCCACATAACTATAAAGATAAGTCAGATGTTACTGTCACAGCATCTTAGTTACAAAGAAAAAATGGAAAACCACAAACAGAAGTATAAATACATTTAAAATAGCAAACAAAACTATTTAAATATTTAATGATTCACAGTTTCACTAGCAATAAACACTTAAGAAACTGTAAGGAGAGAGTCACACTAAAGTCGGAGACACCTATCATTAAACCACTGTTACGGTTTACGGTCCTGTGGCCCCGCCAAGCCTCATTAATCATGACACTGATGCGGCTGAGTCTGGCGTTTGTGATTGGTTTATTGTCTGGCGCTGGGATTGGCGATGAGTGCTGCACCCGCCCAGGGGTGGAGCTGACATACAGCGTAAGGCGCGTCTTCCCTCTCTTGCCTGTTTCTCACTTTGCTGTTTTGTGGCCACCACGCCATGCTGCCTTGGAGCCAGCTGAGTGTGGACTGAAACACCCAACTGTAAGAAATAAACCTTTCCTTCCCTAATTTTGGGCATCAGGTATTCTGTCTCGGCAACGAGTGAAAAGTAACCAAGACAACCACTAAATCTTAGATACATTACAGAAACATGCAACAAGGAACACAGACAGGCCTTGAGACTGATGGTAAATGCCAAATCTAGCTAAATAGGAATATAAGGCATTCTTATTTTACACTGAGCTGCCAATCTCTGGGCAAGGCTGACAGTCACAGTCATTTTCTAGGATCTTCACTTGGGTCTACACAGGGATTTGTGGTGCTGTTCGTCTCTGTGTTTCTCAGGCTCATGCGACCTGTGTTCAGTGAGCTCTCCAAGCCCTTCGAAATGCATGCTTTATTCTAAAGCAAAGGGTAGTTTATCTTTCTCTGTTTTTGAATAAATGCATTATGAAATTACAACATGAACATTTTTCTTTCAGGAAGTCCATGCTGTGACCTGGCAGGTCCAGGACCTGAACCAACAGTCAGCCCTGGACCCCACGTGCCCAGGGTCTGCAGGTCAGGAAAGGCAACACGAGGCACATGCGGCACAGCAGGCTTGGGACCCTGGGAGTTACAGGAGTCTTCCGAGGACAGAGAGATCGACAAGCAGACCCTGAGGCTGGGTCTTAAGAAGACCCAGGGAGAAGGGCCGAGAGGTCAATTGCAGGCAGGGAAAACGCTGCCTGAAGAGGCAGGAAGCCAGCAGGGGATGAGTCAAGAACTTAGGAAGAGTCACAGCTCAGGCTGGCCTGGTGGGGAGGGGAGGACACCAAGCCCCACAGAGGTGAAGGGGACGCTGTGCTCAGATGTGCCTCACACGGTCTCTCAGCCTGGCTGTCCTCCGAACGGAGATGGGGCGGCAGGGGCCTTGGGAATGCCTGCAGCAGATGGGGCAGAAGGGCAGAACAATGCACAGCCCTTGGCAGAAGTAGCCAGCTAGACCCACGGTCCTGCGAACCCATGGGAGACAAGTGTTGCAGCAGAATACAGAGAAGGGCCAAGAGGCAGGAGGGCTTGTTCATTTGCTTTGTTGTTTTTTTCCTCTGGCACAAGAAGCTTGAGCAGATGCAGGCGGTGATGGGAGAGCAAGAAGGAGAGAAGAAGTCTGCTGACAGTGGAGAAAGAGAAAAGGAGGCAGGACTGGGGTCTGGGGAGGCTCCTCTGACGAGTTTGATTCCCCATAGATAAAATGCAAATCACAAAATCTCTACTTGAAAAAGTAGATAATAAATTCATCCAAAATTAGGAGATCCTCCCATCTCAAATTAGCAACTTAGATCTTGTCTCAAAAAATAAAAGGGCTAGCAATGTAGTTCAATATGAAGGACTGAGTTTAATCCCCAGCATTACCAGAGAACAGAGTAGGGGAAAATGGAACACACGGACCTTGCCTTGAAAATAATACATTCCATTGCACAGGGGTATTTACATGTCGATTCCTGTTTGGTCCCAATGAAGTCCACTTCAAAGCAATACAATAAAAGCATCTTGTTACCTGTGTGGATGCGGCTGTGTCGCTCCAGCTGGCTTGGTTTGGCAAATGCCTTTTCACAAGTATCACACTTGAACACTCTCGGCTTCTGAGAGCTTAAGGAAGGGCCGGCTTGATGTGTCAGCATGTGCTCCTGGCAGAACACAGAGAAACCAAGTGTGTTTAAACAGCAGAGGAAAATGAAACCACCCTGAAAACCCACATCAGTGGCCAGGGTCACCCAAAAGCTCAGCTCTGATTGTGCTTTCCAGGATGAGAGTCCACGCACAGTAACAGCAAGCTGTAGAGAAGACCCTGGCTCCGACCCAGGCCAGTTGCTGACAAGGCCTGAGGTCTTGGCAGCAACTTCTCCTCCTGAGGCTGTGGTCCAGGCTGAAGGCGTCCGGTGAGAGAGCCCCCAAAGCTGCTCTGCTGCCCCTCGGTGTCCACCCGAAGTCAGCCCACAGTCAGTTCCAAAAAGGTCTGCAGACCCAGGACCACCATCAAAACCTTGGTAATTTGAGCAGATTCTTCCAATTAAGGTACTACCACTTCACAAGGAGCCGATGCTCTCCGGCGGGCAGCTGGGACGCGGCTCTGCACTGCAGGTGTTCCGCGGTGAGCCGTCTGCCAGGAGCCCTGCATCTGCACGACTGGAGTTTTGCTCAGAGATCTGACATCTGCCATGCTGCAGGCTTCTGAGCATACCCAGGGCTGTTTTCCCGTATTTTACAAGGCGCCTAATTACCCTGGCTGAGGAGTTTCTAGGCTGTGCTCTTCCCTGAAAGCAAGGCTCAGAGGACAGAGAACCTCTATGAAGTTCTTTCCCTGTAAGCCCACGCAGCCGAGAGTGAGGCAGAAAGCTCAGCTGCAGAGGTCAGGAGGCTTCCTCACGTCACAGACTCGCAGAGCCAGGGCTCGGAGACAGGAGGAAGGATCAAGGCTCCCGGTCCCGGGAGGTCCCCACAGAGCAGGCCCGAGGGGGAACTGCAGCCGCACTCCCAGACGAGGCCAGCGCCGGCGACGCCACAGAGACGCAGCTCACCGGCACCACCTCCTCTCCTCCACACTTATCAAAAAGCCCACGACGGCAAGGAGTCAGGGATTCCAGTTCCTCAGGAACAGAACTCTTCTAGCTCCACACTCATTAAACACCAACAGACACAACGAGTACATGCACTAAAACCAGCAGGCCCAGCCCCGCCACTGAGCCCGCGGTTCCGCACACACGCAGGGGCCGTGTGGGCAGACGGCACCCACGCACCTTCTCTCTGCTGTGCGCTGGTTCTGCAGCCAGGCCTTCCCATGTACAGAGCTGGTTTTTACTGACGGAGCTGTTCAGGGACAGCTTTGAATTTACAGAAGTGAGCAGGGTACAGAGCACCACACAACCGCTGCTCGCGTGTTCCCGGGCTCCCCTATCGTTAGCACTGCACATTAATACAAGATGTTGGTTACGGACACCTTAATAACTAACTAAAGTCCACACTTGAGTCTCCTTTTGCTAGTCTTTTCCTGCAGTTCACTTTCTGACCCAGCACCCCATTCAGGACACATTTGGTCATCACAGCTCCCGAGGCTGCTCTTGGTTGCTTCTCAGTCTCTCCCTGTTTTTGCAGATCTTGACAGTTTGAGGGGCTCAGGTGCTTTGCAGGTCACCCTCGGATGGGCACTGTGCGATGCTGTCACAATCCAGTAGAGATTAGGTGGCTTGGGAAGGGAAGTGTCATGCAGCCAGGGCACACAGTAACGTGAGGGCCTGGATCACCTGCTGCAGGGGTCTCTGCCAGGCTTCAACTGGCTCTGCCCTCTCCCTCAGTGTTGTCCATGGGCAGGACGTCACGGGGCCTCGTCTGAACCGCCATCCACAGCGCTCCCTCATCGCTTCCCGCTTCACCCAGAGCCCTCCCTGGGGATGGCCACCTTCAGGGTCTCCCCTGGTGGCGGTCGCACAGGTGAAGAAGCTGTGTGCAAACACCACACGGCAAGGGGCACCTGGGGGCTGGCTGCCCAGGTGAGCACAAATGTGTCACTAGGTACCACTTCTTCCCCGAGAGCTGCTGCGGGCCAGGTCACCAGCAATCACGAGGGTCTGTGTCCTCCTAAGCTCAGCAACATGTGCTGACAGCTTGGTACATTTCCCTCAGCCCGAGGTGGCAAACCATGCTCCAATGTTGTTTTAATCTGCATTAAAAAGTGATTCTAATTGTACATGAATATGTGACCCACCCAGCGCACACCACGGTGACCGTCACTAAGCACCTGGTGTACACACTGCACTATGGACCTCTTGTCGGAAGGAAGCAGGGCAGCGGGTGCTGTCCCCCAGGCTGTACCTTGAGGTGCGTGGCGCGCTTGAAGGCCTTCCTGCAGATGCGGCAGCCGTGGATGCGCTCCTTGCCGTGCACCTCCTTGCTGTGGTGCATCAGGACCGCGGCGGAGGAGAAGGTGCGGTCACACTCCAGGCACTGGTGTGCCGGGCACTCCTTCTCGGGCTGGTCGCCCGGGGCCAGCTGGGCAGAGACATCGGTCACCTGGAGGAAGTCAGGAGTTCTGTGATTACTAGACGAGAGCAACAGGTGTCTGCCCGACACTGGTGCAACTCCAGCCCCACGCATTTCTCCACCTTAGAAAAGACACCGAGGACACCACCATTCTGTTGGACCTCGGGATCCTTGAAATCTACTGCGTACTGGCTCAGCAAAACTCAGACAGTGGTTCATGAGAGCAGTCTGGAGCCACACTGCCTTCCTGGACGCTCTGGGCCATTGACTCAGCCCCTCTTCGCCTGCTTCCTCAGTGACGGGCAGAACAATGAGGCCTGTCTGTGGGGAAGGCACACCCAGGCACGTGTGAGGCGGACGGCTAGAACACACCTGAGGCGCAGCGCACGTCCACAGATGCTTACCAGGGCAGCAGCTTCAGACGGGAGTGGTAGCAACAGCACCACTTCAAAAACGCTGCTGCGTTGGCAGATCTTTCTCAGCGAAATGCACTATAAATACTCCATAACAGCAAACTGTCTTTAGCATTGATGAACTAAAGTTTTTCTCCTAAACTGTGGATCCCAACCAACCAGTAGATTTTCAAATCATTTCAATGAGATGCTACCATCACTTAAAAAAGTAATAAAGTACAAAGGATTTATTCCTTAGCTTATAGAAATAACAGACTTCAGTTTTATGGGTGTAAATCTCTATATAATGATTTCAATGAAACAATTATAAGGAAAATTTATGAGAAATATTTTTATTACTAGTTTATCCTATATTTTTTCACAATATTAGACCATTAAGAAATAGTTAAACATTGAAGACATATTTAGGAACAATTTCTAAAAGGTGTCCTCATTTCATGTAATTTTTGCTACAGTTAAAAAAAGGGGGGGAAATGAAAAAAAAGGAACAAAACAGAAAAGCTCAGAAGAGCAAAGACACTGTAAATATGTGTCATATCACAAAGCAAGGGTTTTCTTCTTTTGTTCTGTGGTTCTGGGGATTGGACCTATGTATGGTCTTTGCATGAAACTATTTCCCTAGACCCCTCTCTCCTTTTTTTAATTCTTAATTTTAAGTCAGGTTTTGCTAAATTGCTCAGGCCGGGTTCAAACTCGTGATCCTTCTGACTCAATTTCCCAGACTGCTAGGAGGACAGGTGTGCACCCCCCATAATGGCTAACACTTGTGTTGCGTGTGCATGTTTACGTGTATCTGTGTACGAAAATAAAACAACAAAAACACATGCGGCAAGAAGGTCACTGCATAAGATGCATTTCTTGAGAGTCAAAAAAATTTGAAAATCCCTGGAATAACTGAAAAACCCACAACTATAACTTCAAAAAAAAAAAGTGATCAAAAGAAACAGTATACAATGAACATTAAAACAAAATCTTTAGTTAATGGTGCTGCCTAATATTCTCCATTTGAAATATTTACCAACAGTCATCACAATTGAATCAAACATTTCACTCGTGAGAAATCAACAGATGCCTGGTGTGTTGAGCACACCTGTAATCCCAGCATGCAGGAGGCTGAGGCAGGCAGATTGCTGCACGTTTGAGGCCAGCCTGGACTACATAGGGAGTTCAGGTCCAGGCTACACACAGCAAAACACTGTCTCAAAAAAAAAGAATGAAACAAAGAAAGAAACAAAAGAAAAATCAATACAATAGTGTATTTCAAAGAAAACACAAACTAAACTTTGAAAAGTACTTCTACAAAATAATTGCTAGCATAACCAAGAATCAGTAGACCATGGCATCAGAAGTAATACTTTTAAGTCATGTTTCTACAACTACTGTGCAGTGATCATCAACGCTCTGCTGATTTTCACAACTGTGTACATGAAAATCAGAAGACAGAGTGAACTCAATTTTAGTAGAAAACTGCTAAAACTGTACTTGCCAAAAGGAGAGGGGACCTATGTGACAGACTGAATGTGACGTGGCTTTTAAGGTCCTAAGTGAGATAAACACTCTGCAGAAGCCAGAAACAATTTGCTCTGCAGTCCAGATTATTCTGAAGCTATAGGGGCAGTGGCTAAGGGTTTGGGGTTTTGGGGTAGAAGTTTATCTGTTTAATCTACCAAACTGTCAAGAAGCAGAGGAAAGAGCAACGCCGCTCTCCTCCCCTGCAGTCCTGCAGTGGGTGTCATAAGCGTAGAGAAACTTCTTAGGGACCTGATAGTCGCCATACCCAGTGGCTGGCCCTGGTTCGGTAACTGGCTGTTCCCCGAGACGAGGCAGACCCTTCAAGGAATGCTGCTCCCATATGCCCCTGGGCATAACCACCCTTGCTGACCCCAAATCTCCCTCCAACAGCCACACCTCTTACTAAGAAGGGCTGACTGGAGACCAGCTGATTCCAGTTAACAGGAAACGGCTAAACACTAGGTAAATATCTAGACCTGCACTCTGTGTTCCCAGGGAGCCCTGGCCCTGACCACCACACCGTGGTCAGGCAAAGCCGTCCTCACATGGAAGTTCCCTATCTCCTGAGGAAAACGTGGCAGTGATGCTTGAACATTTCACAGGTCTGCAGTGCTGGCCACTCTAACGAGCACACACCAAGTACCCAAGGAAGAGCCAGTCTCAGGCATCTGGCATCAAGTGTATGCTCTTTCCCCACAGGAAAAATCATTTCAGAAAGGGTAATGTGCCTTCAAGCAGTGAGTGAAGGAACAAAGGCCCAGTTGTGGAAGACAGGCTTTTGCTGGACAAAGCCTCCTCGATTTGCTACCTTCCAGCTTGCAGCAGTGCAGGTCCAGTCTCTGGGCCTCCGGGGACAGTCAGACGGAAGGCAGTCCTCTGCTCTAGTAAGGACAGGCCAGTCAGGAGGCAGCCCATCTTCCGCTCCTGAGAGTGTACCTACCATCATCTCAGTACAGATCGTCTGGCTTTTTCAGTCCGAGGGTTAAACCCGGGGACTGCAGAGCCGCATCCCCAGCCCCTTATGTGCTCTGCTTTCACACAGGGTCTTACTAAGTTGCCCAGGCTGGCCACAGACTTCCGACCCTCCTGTCTCACTCTCCAGGGTAGCTGGCATTACAGGCGTGCATGACCATGTCTGGCTCGGTATTTCCCTTCACATTAAGCGTGAAGGGAAAAACATTCTAAAAGCCGAGCCAAGCTGAGCCTTTGCTGCCCGCGACTGGACCAGAGGTCAGCGAGGCTCCACGTGTAACCATCAGGACAGCAGCGGGTGCGGCTGCCCTCAGCAGAAAGCCGCTCCCAAACCTGTGCTCAGAACTGAGGCACTTCACAGGCCCAGGCTCTCTTACCGTTCATGCATTAGTGCACAAACCATCAGTTTTATTTATTTTTTGTTTTGACACAGGGTCTCCTCATGCAGCACAGGCTGGCCTTGAACTTGCAGCAATCCTCCTGCCTTGGGCTCTGAGTGCTGGGATTATAGGTGTGTGCCCCACACCTGGCTAATGATCTGTTATAAAAGTGGAACTTCATGCAGATTAGGATCGCCTATGGTCCCTTAGCAAGAAAGCGTAGGGGCAGGGATGCATACACATGGGGCCAGAAGGCAGGTCCAGAGCCCTGAGCTAAAGCCACCACGAGTAGAGTGTTCAGGTCTCCTAGCCGGGGCTGGGGCACCAGCAAAGCCAGGCAGGCATCAGGAGGCCTGAGCCAGGGTCCGGGGCGCATCAGCAGAGCACAGAGCTAGCTCCGACAGTGAGCGGCGCTGCGACCCGACAGGGGGCACTCGGGGGAAACGCTGCGAGGATATTCTTGCTAAATGCTCACTGACATTGATTAGTTATCTATTACACTTCGATATTAATATTTGAAGTTTTTTGGGGAAAAAAATCATACGCTAGACCAAATTTCAATACTTACATTACCACATACTACTCAATAGACACTAACATGAATTACTTTAATGAGAAAATTTCAACTAATTTTAATACAAGAATACTCTCAAAAATCACTGTAATGTATTAAGTTGAATATTTGGGGAAGATCATAAAAACCAGTAAAGCAGTTTTTGTTTACTAGCATTGTTAATACTGAGATTGGGTAAGAAGCACAACTTGGGAGACTAACAAGGCCTCACTACAAAAAGCACAACAGGGAGAAATGCAAAGGGGTGAAATAACGAGGAAGTCAATGGTTTCTCTGTTTGGTAATCAACAAGGGTTGAATACAGCTAACTCACCAGGTTTTGGGGGTTCAAACTGTGCATTTTTATGGAAGGGCTACCCCTGACCAGCTTCTGGAACATAACCTATAAGCCCTTGGCATGGGCTCCCCACAAACAGTGTACTGTGGTATAGTAGAGTGTAGAGTGTGTGTGTGGTGGTGGGGGGCGCTGGGGATGGAACCCAGGGCCTCACACATTCAAGGCAAGTGCTCCACCACGGAGCTACAGCCTCTGCCCTGTGCTTCGGGCCATGTCTGAGAGTTCATGTTAACAATGTGATTTATACAGGACGGCTGGTTTTAACCTGGGGGTGGGGTGGAAACTGGGCGGCTAAGCCAGCCACAAGTCCTCCACGTTTATCACTGACCACTAACATCTCTGCTAGTGTATATATATAAATAACACAACAACGGCAGACACTAAACACTAGGAACTGAGCTCAGAAATCCGCATATTTGACCACAGGTGGAGAACCACTGCCTCAACTTTTCTTTAAAGTTTCATTTCCTAGTTCATTAGATTTTAGAAGTTCAAAAGTATTATCATTATGAACAAAAGCCTGGACATTTCCTGGGGGCCAAGTCAGCAGCATATTTGTGCGTGTAGCACCCTCTAGTATTGTACCAAATGTACAATGAACTCAGATTCATTTCCACAGAAAATGTCTCATTAAAAATATCATCTTATTGAAGAACTGCCCAAACATGTGGTCAAAGCAATAGTTCTATGGTTCAACTGCCTACGAGCAAACTGCTTCTTATCCATGTCTTGTGCTTCAATTTACACAACTGTTTAATAATATATAGGCTAACATGAGCCCTAAACAAAAATGTGCTTAGAAATGTGTGTGGCACGTGGTAAATACTCTACCCCTCCCCCCCAAAAAAAACAAAAGAAGAAGAAAAGAAAAAAGAAAAAGATGAGAAGCAGGTCTCACCCAAATGTATATGTAAAACTGTGATAAGACTTAAAAGAATCAGCAAAGGTGTTACAAAAAAACTCTACAAGAACTACGTATAAGTAAATGACTATGTAAAGTCTGATTGGAAGGAAAACAAGACAATAACAGATTTGAGATAGGTGTCACATTATGAAACGTCCCGCCCAAGTCTGTGGTACTAAACCACACTTCCCAGAGACTCCAGCTGGAGACCCACCCTCTGACACGTGCACCACGGGCCCTCAGAGCTCTGAGCCTCCCTGTGCTCTGGGTTCGGCCGGGATCTCCCTCCACGGCCAGAACCACTTGTCCAGGCCGCCCATGTGGCTCTCTACCACCACTCCTTCCCGTGAAGGTGAAGCAAAGAAGCCCCGTACCTGGTAAGCTATTTCTTCGCAAGTGGCTGATGATGACTGAGGGGTGTGGCTCACCAATATAACTTGTGGGGAGCCTGATCCTCCTTGGCCTGAGAGAGAGGGATCCGTAAGCAATGCTGGGAACTGCTGACCCTGGCAAAAGATCATTATTATTATTTTAGAAGCTGCAGCATTATCAAATCAAGCAGTAAAAGGTCTTCTATGGCAAAGCCTCTTCGGAAAGTAAGATGCAACATACCATCCAGGAACCAAAGAGAACATGCTAGGTCCACTCAAACCTCTGCAGGAAAAAAGTCATAGCAGCACTACTTGTAATAGCCAAGAAGTGGGAACAGCCCACAGGCCAACTGACTGATGACTCCATAAAGGGACTGTGCCAGGGCTATTCCAAACAATACTACTGCGGTATATCCACAGCAAGCAATACTAGAAATGAAGTACTGACACACGCTACAACATGAATGAATCCTGAAAACACCAGGCTAAGTGAAAAAGGGTTGCCACAAAACACATATTGTATGACTCCATTTATATAAATACCCAGAACACGCAGACCTGTAGAGACAGAAAGGAGATGAACTGCACGCAGGGGCTGGAGGTACAAGAGCAGGCTGAGGTCAGACCAAGGGCAGGGAGAACACAGACGTGACTGCCAGCAATGCCGGGCTTCTTCAGCGTGGGTGAAACGTAAGATTAGATTGATACGAACAACCACTAAGTTGGACACTTTATTTTCATATGTGTGGTTATAATATAACATATTCACCAAATTCCCTAATGATATTTGAAATGTTTCCATTTTTAAAAAGTACTACAAACCCCGTGGTAAACATCCTCAGACACATTACCTTTGTGAACCTGCGTGGGTTTTTAAAAAATGAGCACACAGTAAGTAAATATTTATGGGGAACCTGACAGGCTGGCAGCTCCTCTGAGACAGGGAAGGAAGGTGATGGGCGGCACAGACTGCAGCCCGCTCACTGTGAAACTCAGGAACTGCGGTCCACAGGGTTGGGGGCGGGGGCAGGTTACAAATCAACATCAAAAAATTAATAAATTTTCTATGCATCAATAATGAACTAGCTAAAGAAATCGGGAAAATGATTCTACTCACAACAGCTTAAAAAAATATCTAGGAATCAACCTAATCAAGACAATGAAAGACCTCTACAGTGGAAATGATAGAACACTGAAAAAAGAAACTGAAGATACCAGCAGATAAAGACCTAGCCCACTCCTGCATCGGCAGACTGTCCATATTACTAAAAGCAACCTACAAAGTTAACGTAATTTTCAACAAAATGCCAAAGACATTTTTCACAGTACTAGAAAACACAATCCTAGAACTCATACAGAAACACTGAGGACCCAGAATAACTAAAGTGGTCCTAAGCAAAAACAGCAAAACTGGAGGTTCTATATCACAATACCACTTTTCAAATTATACTACAAAGCAAGTAACAGAAATGGCATGGAACTGGCACAAAAGGAGCCATCTAAACCAGTGGACCATAATAAAGGATACAAAAGAAACTGTAGCTATCTGATTCTTGACAAAGGATCCAAAGCATACACTGGAAAAAAAGGCTGGCTCTTTAACAAATGGTACTGGGAAAACTGCACATTCCTAAGTAGAAGAATGAAACTAGATTCCCATCTCTCAACCTGTACAAAAATCAAATTTAAAATCATTTAAAGACCTATATATAAGATCTGAGAATTTGGCTGGGCATAGTGGCACACACCTATAATCCCAGCACTTGGGAGGCTGAGGCAGGAGAATCACTGTGAGTTCAAAACCAGCATGGGGATGACAGTTTGACGCTAGCTTGGATCACATGGTGAGACTTGTCTCAAAAAATAAAATAAAATAAATAAATAAATAATTAAAAATTCCCACAAAAGATCTGAGACTTTGAAACTGCTAGAAGTAAACACAGAAGAAACACTTGAAGTCACAGACACAGTGAGCTCAAGGCCAGCCTGAACTTCATAGCGAGACCCTGCCTCAAAAAAGACAAAAACCAAACAACATCAACGAAAAAAACACCCAGACATGTGGATCACTGGAAAGGATAAAGGATATAGAAACAACTCCAAGCACATTCAGTAACCTTATCTTTGACAGAAGGGTCAAATTTTTTCACTGGAGGAAAGATAGTCTTTTTAACAAATGTCGCAGAGCTGGGGATTTAGCTCAGTGGCACAAGTGCCTGCCTGGCAAGTGTGAGGTTGTGAGTTCAATCCCTGGTACCTCCCCCCTCAAAGAAAAAAAAAATGTTGCTGGGAAAATGGGCTATCCACATGCCAGAGATTGAATCTAGACCCGTAACTCTTACTATGCACTAAACTAAAATCCAAGTGTATCAAATATCTAAATAGACAATAGAAATGTTCAATCTGCTAGAAGACAAAACGGGAAATTCCTGAAGATGTGTGTAGGCAAAGACTTCCAGAACTGAACCCCAGTTGCAGAAGAAATAATGCCAAGATCAACAAATGAGATCACATCAAATTGAAAAATTCCTTCTGTACTGTGATTTGATAACATGCATGGAAAATTTTGAGTCTCTTGCATAAACTTAAGGATGTTTTATGGGCTAGGATGTGCTCTATTTTGGAGATGGTCCCATGAGCTGCTAAAAAGAATGTGCATTCAGTTGTTAGAGCACTGTGTATTTCCATTAAGTCCATTTGTTCAAATGTTTGGTTTAACTCTGCTACTTGATTTTTTTTTTGTCTAGTTGACTGTCCATTTGTGACAGCATGGTATTAAGGTCCCCCATTACTACTGTATTGGTGTTTATATGATTTTTCATGTCCATTAGTGTTTGCTTTATGAAGTCAGGTGCAGTGATATTTGGTGCATATATTTTTAGGATTGTTATCGCTTCTTATTGAATTGTTCCCTTAAACCAATATGAGTGACCTTCTTTGTCTCTTCTAATCAGTGTTGGCTTGAAATCCACATTGCCTGAAATTGGAGTAGGTACTTCTGCTTTTTTCCAGGTTTCTGTTGTATGAAATGTTGTTTTCCATCCTTTGATTTTTTTTCATTCTCTGATTTTTAATGAGTTTTTTTTTTAATTAAGTGGGTTCAATATACTACATAGCATTGGGCTTTGCTTCTTGATCCATTCTGACAATCTGTGTCTCTTGACTGGGGAACAGAGAACATTCACATTGAGAATTATTTCTGAGATGTACTGACTTATTCTTGTCATTGGATCATTTTCCTGTTGTAGATTTCCTTATTTTTCCCTTTTGCTTAGCTACTCATCCCACCAGGTGTACTCATTCTTTTTGACTTCCTGGCATGGTAGGCCCACTGTCTCCTCTAGGACATGTTTGAGAAGGTTTTGTAATGCTGGCTTGTTGGTCATAACGTCCTGAGGTACTCCTGGTCATGAAAATACCTTATCTGTTAATTCTGAAGGAAAGTTTTGCAGTATATATGAGGCGGGGTTGGAAGTTGTTATATTTTAGGTTTAAAATACTTGACTTCAAACCTTCCTGGGCTCTAAGGTTTGTGTAGAGAAGTCTGCTGTGACTCTAATGGGTTTAAATTTATATGTGATTTGTTGCCTTTATCTAACAGCTTTTAAGATTTTGCCCCCATGGTCACTTTTGGTACTTTGAATAATGTGACATAGAGAGGTTTTCTTTTGGTTGTGACTATTCGGGGTTCCAGGAGCCTCACTTGTATGTATGTTTATTTCTTTCCCTAGATTTGGGAAATTTTCTGCTATTATTTCTCAGAACAGGTTTTTTACGCCATTTGTGTTGTCTTCAGATTTTTCATTTATCCCAATTATTCTTAGTCTTGTTTGTGTCATCTATCAGCATTTGGATCCATTTTCATGTTCTTTTGTTGCTTTTAAGATGTTTTTGAGTAGTTAATCTTTTGAAGACATCATTGCTTTCTAGCTCTGAAACTGTGTCCTCACAATGGTCACTTGTGCTGTTTATACTTTCAATATAGTTTTAAATCTCTTAGATTTCTGATTGCAACTTTCTGATGGACTTCAATTCTTTGCTACACTGGTTCTTCTCTGCTAAACTTGTTTTGTACCATTTTGCTTCTCTCATCTAGGTTTTTAATGCTTTCTTCTGAAAGTCCCCACACTCTTCCAGTTATTACTCCCATTACGTTTACTTGTACCTTCTGTGACCCCACTGAGCATCTCTCTGATCTGCATTCAAACCGGCTCTTTTGTTTGCTCAAGTAACTCGTGTATAGCTGATGTCATCCTGCCCCTTGCTGCCTCCTGGCTTGGCTTTGGGGAAACTGGGAGTTTGGGGAACATTTTGTAGCTCCGCCTTCTCTTGTTCCTGTTGTGTTTTGTTTGTTTTGTGCTGAGGTCTGTGGGCATGTATAGTGTAAAGACTTCGTTGCTAGTACAGAGATTTCTTTATTCATTTTCAGTGATGTACTTTGGGCATAGCTAACTACAGTCCTTTGCCTCAGCCCCAAGATCCAACCCCTTTGGCTGACTTGGTAGGGAAGGGTGCGGTACAATTAGCCCAACAATAAGTTCTCTGGGAACGCACTCTCATACCATTAATGTCACAAAGGTAATCTAAATGCTGGCTTACAGGTAAACAGCAAACAATTATGTGGTGCTGTCATTATAAAGTAAATCAGCTACAGGAGCACTGTTCGAGACAAACTGTATACTAGCATACTATACGAACCACTTATGTACCACCCTTAACCCAGAGAAGAAATCCACAGTTACGATGCAGACATGAAGACAACCCAGGTACTGACACACAGCAACACCCATGCATACCAAACACAACAGTTACCTCTCTCCATTAATGCCACAAAAGAATTCCAACAGTAATCTCACAGCACTGACCATCAAAAGACTAACAAAGCCTATGGTCATACCACAAAGACACAGTGGAAAAGAGAAATACAAGAGGAAAATCTGAAGCCTTACACCATGTGATCTGAGAAGGAGGGCAGAGAAGTGCTACAAAGGATTTTACCATGGAGTAGAAGGAAGTTTACGGAATTAGGTAAAGGTAAAAGAAAAAACTGAGAGCTGGGCATGGTGGCACAAGCCTGTAATTCCAGCACGCAGGAGGCTGAGGCAGGAGGACCGTTGCAAGTTTGAGATCAGTCTGGGCTACAAAGGGAGCTCAAGGCCAGCCTGAATGTATAGCGAGACCCTGTCTCAAAAAACAAAAACAAAAACAAAAACAGGCCCAAAAAACCCTGAAAAATAGAAGATAAAGGAAAAAGGGAGAAAAAAGAAATACATGGAATAAAAATAAGAGAAAAAATTAAAGGGAGAAAAATTAAAAGGGACAAGAGACAAAGAAAAAAGTAAAAAGAGAGAGAGGAGAGAGAGAGAGATAAGAAGCAAGGAAGGACAAAGAATTTTGCAAGCCCCAGTATACTGGTGAAGGAAGAAAGGAAAGAAGACAAAAACACATTAAAAAAAAAAAACCTAAAAACAATGTACACAACTCAAAAAAACAAAAGCCAAAACAAAAATAAGTGAAAAAAAAATCCCCCAAAACAAACAAACAAACAAGAAGTCTGTGTGACAGTGAACCTGTGGTTCTCCCCTGAGCTCTCGAGCTCTGGAAGAGGGTCCAAGTCAAGCTGTGAGCCTGCTCAGGCTGCAGAGTACAGAAGGCGGCCAGAACTCAGACCCGCACTGACGTAGCCACCAACAGGCAGTGGGTCCAGGCGAGGGTGTCAATGCTGAGACTTTCAAATCTACAGCAACTCGGGCCGAGCCTGGTCCTCCAGGTTCCACTCCTGGGGGATCGCCCTCCAGCTCGACTGCAGGGCCTGACCACACCTGCCTACTGTGGCTGCAGCTGACCCAGTCACTGTGGGAACTTAATACCGAGAGCCCTGAACGGAAGCCGTCCTGAGGCTGCTCCGAGTCAGGGGTTCACACAATGAACACCTCCCCACGAAGGTGTCAGACCAAGCCCTCTCTACAGGGGACACTGCGCAGACTTGGACTGGAGCCACTCACCAGCAGTCCTCTGTCACAGGGGCACAGAATCCCAACCCCTCCGCATAGCTCACAGCACCCTCAAGCACCCTGAAGCCTCTGGTGTCCCCAGCTTTCATTCTGTCCTCAGAGATTTGGTCTCCCTTTCCTGGAAGCCACAAGCCAGGCACCAGGGAGGGAGTGCAGATCAGTCGTCCCCTCCTGCACACCGTGTTCTGCATCTTCAGCGTCTCTGCAGGGTTTGACTTCCCTGTTAGACCCCTCCTGGTTCCTGGGAACCTAGTCCCTCTCGTTTTCTTCTCTAAGTTGTGATTTTCAGCTCCTGGATTCTGAATCATGGAGTGGCTCAGCTGTTGTTAACCACTCCACTGTTTTCAAAGAAGACCTCAGTTTCAGTTTTTTGAGGAAATCTACATACTGATTTCCAAAATGGTTATACTAGTCTACACTCCCACCAACAGTGAAGAAGCGTTCCTTTTTCCCTATAGCCTCGTCAGCACTTGTTAATATTTGATTTCTTAATAATGGTCTTCCTTCTGGGGAAAACTGAACCTCGGCCTTGCTTTAATTTGCACTTTTCTCATGGTCAGAGATGCTGAGCATTTCTTCAAGTAGTATTGGCCACTTGCACTTCTTCTGTTAAGTGTCTATTAATTTCACTTGTGCATTTTTTCACTGGGTCTTTTATTCTGGCAAGTCTAATTTTTTGAGCTCTTTATACATTCTACATCAGTGGTGGCAAAACTAGGGCACACGTTACTTTTAAGACACAAGATGTTAATGCATGACTTCTTCTTTTCTAAGCTAAAACCTCAGTATTCAGGTTGGATTGCAGTGCTGGCGCTTTGTGATAAATAAGCGGGTTTGGGCTGCAATTTGGGTGCTCGTCTCTAAAAGGTTTGCCATCACTGGTCTAGGTATTAGTCCTCTGAGAACAGCTGGCAGAAATATTTCTCTTTAGGTTGTCTCTTCACTGATTGTTTCTTTTTGCTGAACAGAAGCTTTTTAATTTGATATGATCCCATTTGCTGATTCTCAGTATTTCCTATACAACCAGGGTTCTGTTTAGAAAGTCCTGGCCTACACCTGTGACTTCAAGAGTTTTACTTATGTTAGCTTCCAGCAGGTTAAGCATTTTTGTTTTAACACTTAATTCTTTGATCCATTTTTATTTTAGTTTAGTATACGGTGAAAGGTATCCAGATTCAATCTTCTGCATATGGATAGCCAATTAGCCCGACATAATTTATTAAAGAGGCTATTTTTTCTTCAGTTACATTTTTGGCTCCTTTGTTACAGATCGAATAATTGAATGTACTTAGGGTCATTTCTGCAACCTTTATTCTATTCCATTGACTCTCATATCTATTTTTGTGTCAGTTCTATGCTGTTTTTATCACTGTAAAAACAGTCTGGGACTGTGAAGTCTTCTGCTTTGTTCTTGTTAGCCAGGATTGTTTTTGCAATTTGGGTCTCTCATGGTTCCATGTGAATTTAGGATTGCTTTCTCCAGTTTTGTTAGGGATGCTAGTAGCATTTTGACTGAGATTGTTATTCTGTGTATCAGTATTGGAAGTATGGTCATTTTGACTATATTGGTTCTGGTCTAACCAAGAATAAAGGATATCTTCCCATTTTCTGATGTCCTCTTTGATTTCCTTTTTCAGAGTACAGTAGTTTTCATTGTAGAGGTCTTTTACCTACTTAGGCTAATTACTAAGTATTTCTTTGGTGCTACTGTGAATACTATTTTTTTCCTAATTTCTTTACTGGATTTTTAACTTTTACTTCAATAAAACTGTATCTCACAACAAGCTAATGTCTGGATTAGAATCATTTATCCTACAAAATGTTCTTCTATAACTGGGCCATTGTCAAACTTTAAATTAGGAATTAATTATATACTTACAAAAATGTATTGGTACCATTTTGCTATTAGAGATTCAACTTTGCCCATTAGATACAAACTACATAAGAACACTGTATAACTAAACTACTTAAGAATACCTTTCTTTTTTTTTCCTTGTGGTCTTTTAGAACCATTTTCTTTCATGAACTTTATAAAGAAACAAAAAGAAATAATGCATGATAAATATTGGTGATCGTCAAACTTATAAACCTGTAATGATGTAAATGTTTATGCTTTGCTTTTAGTTTCTTCAGGGATCTCGATTTTCCCACTTGTTTTACTGCAGAACAATGCTGACCTGTGTGACCCTTGTGTCTGAGCCCTCTCAGGGAGGACGGTTCATCCTCACTAAATTCACAGAGCACATGCAATTTCAGGGACCAGTGTGAAACCACTCACTATTCATCTCCGTGTGAATCATTCTCACCTATACCAGATGATTATCACTATAAACTGGTCAATTTCTTGTGGCTACTTTCTGATATTCAGGTCATGTTCTTAAAACAGTAAGCAATCATAAAAATTTACAGACATTAGCCTAAATATTTATTAATTCATTAATAAAATGATTTTATTTAAATAAGGATTCATTATACTTTAAAGAAACATTTATAAAGCTAAGAATGATTTGTATTTTCCAGTTATTAGACTATTAAATCTATCTATATGCCGGGGATTTAGCTCAGTGGCACAAGCGCCTGCCTGGCAAGCGCAAGGTTGTGAGTTCGATCCCTGGTACCAAAAAAAAAAAAACACAAAAAAACCAAAAACCAAAAAACCTCCCCAAAACTCCCAAATCCATGATGAATGAAGTATGTCAGTTAATAGAAAATATATTCAAATAAAGGTATAGCCTTCTGCTGGAGTCTTTCAGATTAGCTTTTTGGACAATGTTGGCAACCATCGTGGGTCGCACATTTCTGACAGGTTCACCCCACTGAAGTTCAGGAGCTCTCCCAGAAGAGCACCCATCTCCTGAGGTTATCACTGCCTGTGCAGGAGGGAACATGCGCATGGGCAAGGGAGCAGTAGGCAGCAGAACAGAAGCCGTCAGTTCAGTGGGTGCTCAGGGAGACAGCAAGGCAGCAGGCAGGCCTGCACCAGAGCCCGACGTCTGAGGCCGTGTGCTGGGAATGGGCCAGCGCCAGGCAGGCGCTACCTAGGAGAGCACCTAATCAAGTGCTTCTCCACCGCCAAGGCAAGAATGCGTGCTTGGGCATGAGGCAGTGGGGAACCACACAGGGCGTAGTCAGAGGACCAGCATTCTGGAAGAGCTGGTCACCTGTCCCTGCCTGGGGGTCACCCACAAAGGGCCACCACTGTTCCATCACTGGGGATCGCTACAAGCCCCACACGTCATCCTCAAGTCCTCTCTGAAGCACTGTCCTTCCTCAGCACATCCACCTACCTCGATCATGTGGCTTCTGGGAGCTCCAAGCCACATGCTCTACAGAAAAAGCACTGGACACCCCAGTAAATAAACTAACACAACCTACTACCAAGGCTGAGAACTACTGAACTTTCACTTCAACTGTAATGCACAATTCTCAAAAGGATACAATGCAACATGCAGAGACTCTGTCTCATAATCATTTAAATAAAAGGCATTTGGACTTTTGTTCAAACTCCACCCTCACCTTCCAAGTTATCTAAACGCATTTAACTTGATTGATCAGACTTTAAGTGATTTTTACTTCTTTAACTACCAGAGTTAAAAGCATACAATGAGCAAGGCACTAAGGACCCCAAAAAGTGCCTGCCCTATGTGCAGAACCACCGGCTCCCGAACGGTGACGCCAGGAGCAGTGTCTGGTAAGCTGGGAGCTTTTCATAAAAGCACCTGGAAGCAGGGTTTGGTTCATTCCTTTTTCTTTTCTTCTCTTTTTTTTTTTTTTTTTTTTTTTTTTTGTGAGTACCGGGAAATGAACCCAGGACCCTGGGCTTGCCAGGCAGGCGCGCTGCACCACTGAGCTTCACCCCAGCCCTCACTGCTATTCTCACCTGAACATGAGAACGGTGGCTCAGCAGCCAATAAAGAGGTGGACAGGACCAGCTCAGTCTCAGCCGACAGAATCAGACAGCAGGCACTGAGAATGCTCTCTGAACGGCAAGCAGATCACGGTACTCTGACATTCAGCCTCCTCTGCACCTCCTGCCCCCCACACACCAGGGGTTCTAAACTGTCCTTGTCACAAAGTGACCAATCCACCCTAATTTGGGTACTGAGATTAAAGATCTTTTAAAACTTTATCTTGTATACTTTTCTGTAGTACTTTCTTCCTGCCTTTTTATGGTTAACAAATTCTTAATAAAAAAACTTTAATTTTGAAAGAAAATGTTCAGATACATGTATTTAGCACAGAATAAATAAACGAAGTTTCCATAGTCACACCCTGAAGTCCTACAGCTCCCCTCGGAAGGTTGCTCACCTGAGAGGTGATGTTCAGCGTTACAGTATCCAGGCCTCCAGACAACACGCCCTGAGTGTCGGCCAGGGTCAGGGTGACACTGGCGTCTCCCCCCACACCTGACGAGGACATGACCAGGTTCTGAGTGGAGATGGCTGACGGTGACATTGGTGTTGTTGAAGGAAGGCTCCCACTCGTAGGGTTAAGTTCTACAAAAGAAGCAAAGTAAGGTGTTCAGTGGAAAAACTGGGTAAGACACATTCTAAAGGCATGGAAGAGCAGGTTTCATGAAGAAGTTAGTCTGTAATAATTAGCATTTGTATCACAGATGCTTTTGAAATTACATCAAGGGAATCAGAGTTTTCATTCCAATTTTATGATAAAGCTTTTCCTAGTTTCCAAATACCTACAGGTGTACACTCTGCTTTTTTGGTGTAACATAAAAAAAAAAAAAACACCCCAAAATGAGAGTGAAAACACAAACTATGGCCCAATCCACTGCTACCACTGTAGAGAGAAAACTCAGACAAGGATTTCCAGAACAACACAGACCAATGAAGAAAGAACCAGCAGGTTCCACGAGAAACAGTGAATTTTGTAGGTCAGTGGGTAAATCTGTCTCTAATCACTTTATCACTTGTGTCACCTTTTTAAATATTTCTACTTATTCTGAAATACAGACAATCAAATGAAACCTCACATAATCTTTCAAATATTAACTTATCCTATATGACAGCTTAGCTTTCTTTGGAAAAGAAACCAAAACTTTGAAATATTTTCCCTGGCACCTAATGGTAAGAGACAGCAAGATATCTGGGACAGACATGGGAAAGATAGGCCTTTTCTATTATGAAACAGACAGCCTCTTCCGCAAGTGAGATGGGCTCAGAATGGGATTATCCAAGTCCTGTGAGGGCACCAACAAAACCAGTGTCTAAATCAGTTCTTCATATGCATAAACGCACATGCACATACAGGCACGAATACTTTGGTCTCACAACCTACCACCTGTCTATCTGCAAATAAATGTACACTCATCATCCTGAGGCAGCCACTGTGCAAGGCACTAAGACCCCAAGATAACCAGAGAAATCTAAGTTCAAAAAAACTACATATCCTAATTAGATTTAGAAACAAAACAAAACAGACTTCTTTCAACACCTTTGGTGACCTAGGTCACACAAGCCCAGAGCCTCTCCTGGGAGTCAGGGGCCAATGGGAAAGCCAGGCTACTTACTTGTAACTGGAGTTCTCCAAATACAAGGCCTCCATAGATCCACACTCGTGGAGTCCCACACTGTGCTGCACAGACCTGGAACCTTCAAAAGCAGTATAACCATTAGGGGGCTGGGAGCTCGTGCACTGAAGCAACCGCTGGGCGCCCTCCCACCTGCTCCTGTCCTGCACAGCGGACTCCTCAATGCGCGGGCAGGAGGAGTGTGGATTTGTGGAGGGTGTGCGTGCACTAGCACTCCAGTTACAGAACACTGCTCTAGCAGCCTTCCTCATGCTATCTCCACACATCCTTGCTCTCGCAACTAGCAGGCAGGCATGTTGGTCACACACGTGGACTGAAACGCAAAGGGTCCTGTAGGACACTGCATGGAGCCAATCATCCACCTGTCACAGAGCCCAGGCAGGTGAAGACAGTGGGAGGGAGGCCCATTCCTGTGAGTCCTTCCTGGGTTCATCCTTAAACTAGCAAAGCAAAGCCAACGCTATTCATTACTACTGGACAGCACAAAACTCAGCCTCACCCTAACTGGTAAAATAAAGGATCCAAAGATCTTCTCCTTCTCATCTGTAAAATATACCTGACTTTCTAGTGATGATTAATCAAAAGGTTCCAGGACTACCTGGCGCGAAAAGTCTAAAGAGAAAATGGAAGCCTTTATATTAATTTAATTAAAGGGAAAATACAGAACAACTTCAGATAGTGCCAGAGTTCATATTTCAAATCAAACGGAGAACCTTTAATTAAGTCTTCTACTTTGATGAATTTCCACTAAGAGGTGGCTATAAGTTTTTAAACAGAACCATCCCTAGTATGAATTAAAGAGACATGAGCCTACAGCAGAGAAATGCTGACATGTTCTTAAGCACACACTGGGGTAAGTGCAAGGTATAAATTGCTCCAGAAGCCACAACTCTTAACATGAAATTTAAGATCCAGTATTTAAACAAAGATTGTAGACTTTTATTTCTCATTTATTTTTCCTAAACCATTATTCCTCCAGAATATATCTCAATAATCAAAATCTTACTTCATTTTATAATTCTGACTCAAAAACAGCAATCTTTAAGAGATCAAAAAGCTGTATGTCCATTAAAACTAACATCATCTTAAATCTGTATTAGAACAAAGTCACATGGCTTCTAAAAAATTGAATGTAATTTTGTAAGGTTTCAGAACTTTAAAAGATCCTAGTTTTTTTCTTGCAATTAATAAAAATATGAGACAACAGCAGGTAGGAAGGCAGAAACAAAAAGGAAGGCCCTTCATTTAGTCTGGCTCTTCATTCCTAAGGATCGCATCACTCCATGGTACGACCTGAAGTGTGGGGAATTTTCTGCCTAAATTTTAAAATGCATCAACCAAGAGAAATGGTAACCTTTTGAACTATTAGAAATAAACAATAGATTGTCCTTAAATCTAGAGAAAAATAAATAACTTTACACAGCACTAGTAAAGAATTGTTTTTTACACTCATTAAAAGCAGAATAGATTTTATTCATCAAAATTATCTTAGAGTGAAAAGTAGACTAAGGTAAAAATAAAAAGATAATACTATTCTCAGATGAACTCCTTAAAAAATCCCGTTAGAAAAAGGAGACAAAAAACAAATCCTGCTAAATCTTAAACTTCTATCCACTACCACACTGCCTGCCTCTGAGAGGGCGCTGACTGGACTGGACTGTGTTTCTGGAAAGCGGCCTGATTTACGATGGATGTTGTCAGGATCAGAAACAGACTCCGGTCCCACACCCTCCCTCGGAACAAACGCACGTGCTTTATTCCTGTGCATGAATTAGTCAGTCACCTCTCTTCCATTCCTGAATCCCTGAAATGCAGTATACAGTTCTTCTTCCAAAGCCATCAGTTAAAGTGCTAACTGCCAGTTAACCTACATCAGAAACCCCAGCTTCATGGGAAATTTAAAAATAATGGCAACCACATGCATATTCATTATTCTCTATATCAGGAGTTGGCAACATAAATTTCATATGGTGAATGCTAATAGTTTTTATTTTGAGTTTCTCTCTGAAGAGCCATGATAAATCTCAAAACAACATTTTAATTTCCACTCTCAGGTATAATACTAAGAACTGAGTGGGTAGGTGAGGGAAGAATCTCTTTCCATATCCACAATGATTTGAAGATACCTCACCTGATCACATAAAATTCTGTATTAAAAATAGCTGGACTGCATTAATACAAAACTGTTCTTTAATTATGAACTCATCTTAGGGCCAGGAGTTTGGCTCAATGGCTTAAGCGCCTGCCTGGCAGTCGCAAGGTTGAGAGTTCGATCCCTGGTACCGCAAAAAAAACAAAACAAACAAACAAAAAAAATTATGAACTCATCTTGTATTTTACAGTGTCACCAAATTCTTTGAGAACTTTATTTTTAAACCTAATACCTGGGATATAAAAGCCAAAATAGCACAAAAAAATGAGAGTAAAACTTCCTCAGCTAGCTCTGAGGCAGTTTCATGAAAGAAACAATTAAATCCTAGATGACATGCTACTGTTTCTAAAGACTGCCAGCTGAGGAACATGAGTGTCCTGTACACCGCAGCCATGAAGAGCTCCACTGCTCAGAAGGAACCTTCACTTGCCTGGACACGACCTGTGCGTCCCTGTGGAAGCAAACGTATGGGAAAGATACGTGCCACCTAACTAGCCAGATGACTCATCCCATCTCATTTCTCCATTCTATTAGAACATTGCCAATTTTAAATTAAGGAAATATTGCACCAGCAAACATCCAAGATTCCCAAGAAGCACTAAAAAGCCACTCCACTTAAAGTAACACATCATGACTCTCCTCGGTCTGTCAGTTTGCCTGGGCTCACTAATGACGTCAAGACAATGGCACGTCCCACCACAGGTGGCCAGCTCGCTCCCTGCAAAGCTGGGTGCTGAGTCCTACTGTCTCCGGTCCAGTGACCCACACTGACCACCAGCCACCACTCACTCGGATCCATGCACAAGAAATACAGCTTCATATCACAGCATGCAGAGTGGCAAACACAGCGAACTTACAGCTGCCGGTCAGAGTTCCACAGATAACCCAGAAATTACTCTAATCTTGTCTCTCTTTGTCTCTCATGCACACGCACGCACATGCACACGTGCACACACACACACATACACAAAACCTATGATTTTTAAAAAGAGGTTACGGAGAAAAATTTACTACACAATTTAAGAATACACAGTATATTCTGGATATTTCACCCATTTTAAACTAAATTAGAACCTGAAACTCTAGCCAGGAGTCAATTATAAAACAAAATAAAATTCCTCTTAATTAAAAAAAAAAACTACAAGATCTCTCTTACTCTAAATTAGTAAGCATTAAGTTCTATGATACAGCTTTTTAGAGCAACCAAAAAACAGACTAACAAAAGGAAGAAGTGGGTAAGATTATAGCAGGAAAAAAATCAACAATGAAGTACAAATGGAACAGAAGGAATGGTCATTGGCTTGGAGGTCCTAATTCTGGGTCTTCCAACACGTGGTTCAGACAAAGCTCTCAATTCACCCTTTGGTAAGGAGTCCTGAGTGACGCCTCCTGCTTTCATCTACGGGGCCTTCCTCAGTTCACCAAGGCCGTCCACGGCAGGGAGAACCCAAGCCCCCAGCTGTGAGAACTGCCCAGCGTGTCCCCAGAGCCTGTCTCTAGCCCAGCCGGGACCCTGAGGAGAAGGCACCTAGGTCAGCTCATACAGTGTGACCTCTAGACACTACGGTGCCTCTTCTATGTGTTGCTGAACAGCACCTGTACACTGAACGGCAAGAAACAGAAATACGGTGCAACCCGTTTCCACGAGCTAGAACAGAAAAGAACTGTGCTTACCCTGTTCGCTTGTGTACGCCCTGGCATCTTACAATTCTTGCCACACAGTGAATTATTGGAAAACTTTACCAGGTAAGTGAATTACTAGGTAAGAAACTATTTCAATGAAGTAATAAGAAAGATAGTCTAGCTTTTTAGTACAAATATACCTGAAGATTATTTTTACCCAAAACTGATATACAGAGCTAGAAAATAAGCTAAAAAGCAAAGGAAATCTTTATGATATAAAGAACACTAGATGAATGTGTTATCTTGAACTGTTGATGGTTACTTGAAACTGTCACTTACTTTACTTGAGCTCATTTATTAGTAAGAAGTCACCCTTATAAAAAGCCTGCATTTCAAAAATCTTAGAAAGCTGCCTTCTCTCTGTTATCCTACTGTCAGCCATAAAAGCTACAGTTACATTCAACACCAAGTCAGAAATGACAGCTTTGTAAGTGAAGTCGTCACAATGCTAAAATGTGTGTGATTACACTACCTTCTATGTTTGATTAAATCACTCATGGCATTCTGGTCCAGCCGGACTGCACATCTGAAGATGGTCCCAACAGCTGAGGTGCAGGGGGAGATGGACCATCGGGATTTGCGTGAGTGCATACATGATGTCTGCCCAGCAGAGCCGCTCAGCAGGGCATCTCTGACCATGCAGCCCTGTCATTCGGGGCAGCAAGACTCTGTTTCTTTCAGGACCTAGTGGGAGCACTGTCAACTGGATAGCTCTGTAGGGAACGCCGCATCCTAGAACTGAACCTAAGTTGTAATCCTCACGGAGTGATACCACATGCGACCAACGACCAGCCTGCGGCTGACTTACTGCCACCTAAAGGACAGTGTAATTGCTGCGCTTCTTTTGTGTACAGGTCTTTATCCAGATCTTGCCACGTGTCTCCTGGTTAAATCCTTCGCTGCACATGTGAGGAGTTTAACGTTGCGAACTGTGGTTGTGAGAAAAGCTGGTTACGGCTTATTAAGGTGGCATCTGCATATATAATCGTGGGTACTGACAACTGTGTACTTCCTCTTAGCCACTCCTTGTGATAAAACTGTGTAAATGAAATACTGTGATGTCTGCAAGCAACATCTGAATTTACATACTGGCAAATGTGCTAACCACAGAATAGCATCCTCAAAACTTTTATTTTTAATAATATTCAAGGAAAAATGAAAACAAATCCATGACATACATTTCCCTAAATGACAGTATTTGTTTACACTTTTTAAGCCGTGAAGAATTTCCAAACACTGAAGAATTCTACTTTACCTCAATAAGACTTTCATTGGAGTTGCAAATATTTCCAATGTTAAGTGTAGCAAAAACGTGTAAATGAGTCTGCGGGACACCGTCAAACAGCAGGAGAACCTCCCTGAACTGACCGACACAGAACGAGTTCCCTAGGGGTGCTCCCTGCCCCCAGGCGCTCTGCAGGCTCCCAGGTGTGCACTAAGAGGCCTGTGATACAATCCTGCAGCACCTACCTGCTTCTGGTTCTAAATCTGTTTACAGTGGCTTTATTGGATACTCTATCATGTAATCAACAGTATGATTAGAGTATATGAATTAAAAACAAGCAGAAAAAAAAAAAAACCTGCTAAAGTTTCCATAAAAGCCAAGCTGAATGCATCAGATGACTTGATAAAAACACACTGACTTAAAAACTGCACTGTCAAATGGTGAGCAACACAATATAAAACCTGAGAGAGGACAGCATCAAAAGATGAAGACACTGCGCTACGACTGCTGACCGTGAGAGATCGTGACAGACATGTATATAATGAAAGATGGAAGGTTACTGAATCAAACAGAATTCAATACCAATTTTTGCCATCCAACAGCATCTAACAATCATGGCATATCATTTGAAAGGAAAGCTTTGTCTAAAAATATTTCTTCAAATTTTTCATATATTAAAAGGAGTAAAGACATCCTCCCAAAAAGCAAATCTTTTGTTTTCCTTCTATATAAACTTTCTTTCAATTGCATTGTTAATTTTGCAGAAATCTCACTAAAACAAAAGGACAGTCTTGGGGCAGTCTCAAGGCTGACTCAGCCTGGCACTGTACCCTGCCCAGTATGATCTTACACTTCTTCAAGGGGAAACCAGATATCTTCATGAAAGTTATTTTGATTTCCAGTAAAACATTTTTCTTATATTTTAAAACAACTTCATAAGCTGATTATAAGGCTTAAAGAGTTCAGATATACTAGTGAGGATATGTTATATATAATATATAGAAATTGGTTAATATTTGTAAAAGCTACTAGAATAATACCTGGTACATCCGTGTCAAAGGTAATGATATGCAATATCGCAACCATTGTCAAGTTCCTATCATCTTGTTTTGTAAACCTATAATGTTACTGTTGTGGATTTGCTATTGTCGTTTGTTTGTCTCTTGCTTTTTGTCTTTCTTTTCTGTCTTTTTTTCTCTTAAATTAAAAAAAAATCTGGTACATAGTAAGGACTGTAAGTCATTAAATTTTTAAAAATAACTCTTAGTGTGAAGAGCTCAGAGCTGAAATCACATGGGCAAAGCACACCAGGTAAATGTGCCAAAGCGAACCTAGGCCACAGCACGCTTCTGAGGATGAATGACACAAAGGACAGAGGGAGGCGCACACGAGGAGGAGGGGCCTGGCGAGAAACGAGTGGAATGACTTGCCAACTTAAAGTGAGTCTGACTGCCTAATGGTACTTCCTGCCTACTTATCTACTTTTCAGTGTTCTATCATATTTTAATTTTTTCTGCATAATCTGAGTGGAGTTCTGAAGTCATGACAAGGGGGCAGACACCATGGGTCTCCACAATGTCCTCGTTTAGAAGGCTCATACCAGTGACTTTCCTTTAGCTTACAGAGCACAGCAAGAGTCAGCAGCTATGTTTCCTTGATCTTTACTAAACAAAAACATGAAAAGTATATGGCAAAACTAACTGACTCTCTAAAAATTTATTTATGAACGAATTAACTATATAATCAACTCAAACTGGAAGCAACAAGACAAACTATAGTTTTTAATAGCTGGTACTAAATTTCACTAATCTTGGACTTATCACATAAATTACAAATACTTACTGAGCACTGGTTTTATGTAAAGCTGAGTGTAGGGGGAAAAGAAATACAATGCCAGACTTAAATGATGGGTGAAAGCATGTTTACAAGGTCCACTTACTAACCAGAGATAGTCAGGGTGATCTCCTGCGGGGGCCCCGAGGGTGACGCAGCAGTGGGGCCAGCAGCTTGGGCTAGGACCTGGCTGAGACTTGAGTTGTTAATGGTCAAGGTGATCTCATGCGGGCCTGTGGAGGTGGACACGAGGCCTTGCGAAGTCATCACTTGAGTGAGGTCCTGGGTCCCTGCTCATCAGCACAAAGCAAAACAAAGTTGAGCTCCAAGGTAATATATTTTTTCTTGTTTTAAAGTATCACAGTTAAATTGTTATTTCAAAAAGCTAAGCTAAAATAAAACATCAATCAGCTCTAATTACTTCATCTGCAAAAATAAGACTTGCTTAGCATGCACAAAGCCCCGATTTTAATATCTGGCATGGCCAAAAAAAAAAGTCATTACACGGTAATTATATGAGTATACTCATCTACACACATATACTGAGCAAACACCACTGATGAATGAAAACTTATTTTATCTTTAAGACATCTGATCTTATTTAGCAAGCTTTCACCAAGAGGGAAAAAAACGATATCATCAATATCCTAAGACCAAAGTGTGATTATAAGCAAGACACTGAAATTCCAGGAGGTGAAATAAACAAAAGCGAACAGTCCTTACCACTGCTGCTGGTGGTCAGCACAGAATCTTGGTCAGACAGCGGGCCAATGGTCAGATTAGCAGACGTCACTGTGGGCTGCAAGGACAGGCCTGAGATGGGCTGAATGACAACACTGGCTGGGACTGTGCTGTCGGATGTTTGTCCAACGTTCTGTGGGGCCGCACCAGGCTCCCCTTGGAGTGGCTGGCTAAGGAGGTTGCCCTGCTGGAGCGTTTGCTGTAAAATACTCGGATCAATCTGAAAACCAACACAGATACCTGCCATGAAAATTCCATGCTGCCATGGAATTCAGACAATCTTAAAGCACAGAAATCCATGTCAGTTATCATACCTGCAATGTGATGTTATTGATGCTAGATGCATCAATTCCAGAAATCTGAACATTTGGTCCAACCAAGTTTGCAGCCAGCTGTAACTGGATGCCGTCCAGGGTAGCCAAGCTCCCATCTGTCAAAGACACTGTCAAGTCGCCACCAGCTGGCCAGAGTGAGAAGAGAAGGGACGGAATATCATGAATGCTTTTTAAATCTAAAAGAATTCTTTCTTCACACAGGGACTTTTAAATACCTAAGTTTTATATATTATGTTAATACAATCTAACTAAGATATGTTAATATTTATATGACACAAATATGTTATGTAATTTAATTGTCACAAAACAAACCCTGGGAAATTAATAATGTTACTCATTTTAAACGTATCAGAAAAGTAAGTCTACTGGTCAGCTCGAGGTTTTAAATAGCAGCAACCACTAAACAAGAACAGCCCAACTTTAACTGTTCTACAAGTCCAAGCCATAGAAAGAGGGGCCCAGGGGTATCTGCTGGCTGTTCAGAAGGGCCACATTTACTATGAGTACACAAAGAGCCCCAGCTGTTCACACACTCTACGCCACAATGACAACTGGACAACTACTACCTTTTTTTTTTTTTTTTTTTTGTCTTTTTGAGACAGGGTCTCACTATGCAGTTCAGGCTGGCCTTGAGCTACCTTTGTAGCCCAGGGTGGTCTCAAACTTGCAAGGATACTCCTGCCTCAGCATTCCAAGTGCTGGGATTACAGGTGTGCGCCACCATGCCTGGCTGATAACTACTACTTTAAAAACTATGTTAATAAAAATTTGTAAATAATATATCTCACTACTATATTTCAAGAATGCTGAGAAAGAAATAAATTAAACCCATTAAAAACAAAATCTAGCAGTGGCAATGCCTATATTCCTACACACTGGGAAGCTGAGACAGGATGATCACAAGTTCAAACCCGGCCTTGTCTCAAAACTTTGTCTCCAAAAAAAAAGAAAAAAAAAGGCTGGGGATGTAAGAGCAAAGACCTTGGTTCCATTTCCCAGTACTGCCAAAAAAAGAAAGCAACCAACCAAAGTGCTATGGGATTCAAAAGCAGATGTGATGGACCAAAAAAAAGGGGTAGAAAGGTAACTATATAAGACATAAAATCTTCTTCCCACTGAATGTGATGCTTCTCCCACCCCAAGAGCAGACGAGATACAAGTCAGTGCAAAGACAAGGCCCCTCCCCACCCCACACGTACCTGACACGGAGGCAGGGAGGATGGCTTGGCCTACCAGCCCTTGCAAATTTTGATCAAATTGTCCTGTTAGGACAGAATTGTTCATGATAAACACATTAGGGTCACTGGAGGAGGAGTTGAGAAGGTTCACAGACTGCAGACCTTCTGATGAGCTTCGAGTCACAGGTTTTCTGGCTTTCTTCGGGTCCGGTTTGTAATGAAACTGCATGTGAGTCTTCCTGCGGCCCGATGTACGAAAGCGTAGCTCACAGTGCGGGCACTTGAAAGGCTTTGCTCCCGTGTGCAAGCGCATGTGCACCTTCAGGCTTCCCTTTGTGGAAAACGCATTGCTGCACACATGGCAGCTGAACAGCTTCTGACCTGTGGAGAGCCCAGCCAAGAGTCACTCACACTCACAGAGGCCCGCGCCCCTCGGGGGAGGGATCGTGCTGAACGTGTCGGCTGAGTGCTTCAAAGACAGCCTTTCACCCTAACGTGTAAGGGCGTCACAGACAATGGTAGATCCTTATCACCCTACTGTTCACAATTTAAATTTGGTACTTTCACGACCCTCCAAGTTTAGGGTCCTGAAACCCCTGCGTTATGCGCTAAGCCTTGCCTGGAGTATTTGATTTGTATTTACTGGAAACTAGTAAGTAGCTGGACTTAGCCCAGGTCTGTGCTGCTCTCGCTTTTCTTTGATTTTATAAAGGGTACTGCACTGATGTCTCAGTATCTCTTTACTTTACATCCGGCTGAACGGGAACATCCAGAAAGCCAGTACAGGAAGCCTCACAATGGGAGAACGTACACTCTGGGGGCAGAGAGCCATGTGTCTAATGTCACACACCCACTTCTTTCTGGTTCTTCACATCAATACCTGTGAGAAAGAAGCCACCGCTGTGCAAGTGTCATCCACACCAGCTGTGCTCCAGAAGAGCTCAGGGTAACAAAACTTCTGCCGCTCTCCCTCTACTGCCCAGAAAACAAGCGCTGCTTACAGCAGCAGCAGCACAGGCAAGGAGCTCAGAAGGCCGAACCCCACGCTGCCTGTCTTCACAAGTCTCCAGTTCAAACCAAGGGAGAGGTGTGCAAAGCATTTTTGCTTTCCATTTTGACTTTTCTCTACTCCTGATCTATATAGCCCGTGTGGGCTCCCAAGCCAAGGGCAGTATGCTAACAGTGGTGCCACATCTCTGCAAACATCGCCAGACACCACCACACCTGCAAAACGTGCTGGCCTGGGGTGCCAAGGGAGACACAGACGACACCTTCTTGGCCTCAGTAAGTTGAGTGTGACACAAGAGACAGATATAGGAAGAAACCTCAACAGACAGGAAAACTGCATGTCTAAGAAAGAGGCTTAATAAGTGATTCCCACATTCATTTTCTACTCCAAATACTAGTCCATCAAAAATATCTCATTTCTCTAGTGTGAGAAACTGGAAGTATAAATAAGGATCAAAATATGTATCAGATATTGTGAAATACAAAGAAAATGCTCAAAAGGAAACAAAGTTTTTATAAATGGGGAGAGGAGGAAGGGCGAAAAGAGGGTAGGGGAATGGGGAAAAATAATCAAGTAGTATCATGTACAGGCACAAATTCTCTATGATGAATGTGATCATGATGTAGTACCAATAAAATCCGATTGAAGAAAAAAATAAATCCAAGACTTAACATAAATGTATGAAATTCCACTCATATTCATTTGTTTAATTTTGCTCAAAAGCAAACTGAAGAACATAGGTAAATGTGATCGTCACACCCGGGGAGTCAGAGTGACGGTGACCAACACCCTGAGCTCACTACATGCCAGATGCTCTTCTAAGCTGCGGCCCACAAACCCCTCACGGGGAGCACCCTCCGCAGCCCCTCCACACAAGGCTCTGCACGCGGAGAGCTGAGCAGCCTGCGGAAGACAGAGTCCACGCTCGGCCAGACGGGGAAAGCTGCCTTTGAGCCCACGGATGCATTGTGTGGAACCAAGAAGCAAAGGCATTGGACTTTCAGGTCCTTGAATCACGTGAAGATTAAAAAAAAAAAAAAAAAAAAAAAAAAAAAAAAAAAAAAAAAAAAAAAAAAAAAAAAAAAAAAAAAAAAAAAAAGACCATGAAAACAAAACAATCTTTTCCTTCCTAAGATTTTTTTCCCCCCACACAAAAAGTATTACAATGCAGCCAGGCATGGTGGTGTAAGGCTGCAATCCCAGCACTCAGGAGGCTGAGGCAGGAGGATACTGTGAGTTTGAGGTCAGTCTGGGCTCCATAGTGAGTTCAAGACCAGCCCGAACTACACAGTGAGACTCTGTCTCAAGGAAAAAAAAAAACAGTGGTACAACCTGGTAGCTGTCATTAGACTTAGCAAGTCTCTGGTTTTTATAAAGTTCAACAAACTGAATTTCTTTAGCCTAAATGAGACCAACACAGAATATTTTACATACAAGTATTTAAGCCTGAGTAAGAATACAAGGCAATTTATAATTCAATTTTTGAACTCTTATCTTTATATGTCTTTTTTCATAGTTCCTGATTTTTAAGCTTTCCACAATTTTGAAAGTACTTATACGCTTAAAATACAGAGAAACAAGAATTTTAGTATTGTAAGCATCCACCAACCCTGCAAATGTTTGTTCCTTACCTGTGTGAGTCTTCACGTGGCAATCAAGGGTAGATTTCACAGTAAAACTCTTCCCACATTCATCACATTTATATGGCTTTTCTCCAGTATGGATTCGAACATGCCTATCCAAAAAGCATATGTTAACTAAGTGGCTTTCCTTTTAATTATATACACAGTTAAAATACCTTCATAATTTGAAACTTTTAACCACGTAAATAAAAATTATGTTACTATATATTTAAAAATTTAGGAAATAAAAACTATAAGCTTTACCCTATACACAGACTATCATAAAGAAATCTAACAACAAAGAATTTGCAAGACAAATGCCAACAGAGCTAATTTTCTTAAGACTCTAAGTTTTTAAAAATGAGCAAAAGTCAGGTGTAGTGGCACATGTCTGTAATCCCAGCACTCAGGAGGCTGAGGCAGGAGGATCGTTGCAAGTTCGAGACCAGCCTGGGTTACAAAGTCAGCCCAAGGCCAACCTGAACTGCATACCTAGACCCTGTCTCAAAAAGACAAAAAAAAAAAAAAAAGAGCAAAAAGATGGTATCAGAGCAACGCAGAGCTAGTTCACAGAAGAAATATAAACGTCCAAAAGACAGACACGAAGTTAAGCAGCCACACTGGGACTCCAAAAGGAGCGCACTGCGAGGACGAGCCAGGACTTCCCTCCTGCCTGCTAGTCTAAAGCGGGCACAGGAAGGTCTCCGAGGGACACAGGCGCGCACGACCCCCAGGCCCCGCGGGGAATGTGCCAGCAGTGAGTTGTGTGACCCACACAGGTGCTAGGACACAAGCTCTGCGGTGTCCTTGTACCTCTAACATGAGGTCTCAGAGCCCACGGGCAGCTTTAGCAACAGAACTTTGGCACACCCACGCAACGAAGACATGCAGGCAGAGGCCCTCCCTCCCTAGCCAGAACAGTTCCGGAGCTCCTTCTGCCCTTCCTCCTGTGTCCTGGAATCCGGATTCCTCGCCCTTCAGCTGCCCTCTACCTGTTCATCAGTCGTTGCTGTCTGCTTTGTGACACATTCCCTTTGGCCACTAACTTGTGTGCTCCTCGCAGAGGCCAACAGTCCCCGAAAGAGGAGGATATCTGCTGCTCTTGCGAATGTCTACAAAGCCTACTACACCTCAAGCAATCACAACAGGCTCTATTCCAGGAAGTCACTGTAGCGGTAACACAGCCTTAAAAGCCTCCTGCTCCTCCCTTACTGCGCTGAAGGGGGCCAAAAGCGCGGGAAGCGCGCATTTTCAAACTGCCCAGAGCCACCTGCACAACCCGGCAGCAGCCCTCACCTCACGAGATCGCTGGGCTTCTTGAAACTTTTGGGGCAGTAGGTACAGCAGTTGGCATGCTTAGGCTCGGATTCCAGCTCCGCCTGCTTATCCTTCATCTCACTGATGCGGTCCTTCTCTGCGGCAGATTGCACCAGGACCTTCTCAGACACCGTGGCACTCTCTTGGGGCCGAATCTTGGCTAGCTGGGCCGTTTCCTCCTCTGTGAAGGTGATCACCTCAGGACGGGACTTCCTTGATGCGCTCCTGTCAGAGCTTTCTTCTTCTTCCTCCACACACACATCTATTCAAAGCACGGGAAGAGGGATCAAAATCCTTGTAAAAGCTCAAGCTTCGACAAAACTACAAATAAAATTAAGCACGTAAGATTACAGTTAGTAACTCAACTAGCTCCACATAAGACGGGAAAGAGTTGTTTTTCCCACCACCGTTCTACTGAGAGACTAGGCAAGATCATAAAGGAAAGGTCACATGAAGGAGGAGCCTCTGGGTACGACGTGCAACACCAAAAGATGCTGGGGCAGATGACTCCTTCTACACTTGCCACGGAGCGAGAAGAAGCTGGGGCGTTCCAGTGTCCACACAACCCGCAGTATTCACACACACAGACTTTACTGCTGGAAAATCAGAAGCCCCAAAAGGAGACCAAAATGATAAACTAGCAAGAGCCTCCAATTAAAAAGACTTACTGCGAAGAGGAAAATAAAGCTTAGAAATGTGTGTATGTTTAAGTGTTCCCCCAGTGAAATGTAAGGATATATTCCAGTTGGTGAAAAACAAGGATAAGCTGCTATTAAAATGTAACAGGAGCCGGGTGTGGTGGCACACGTCTTTAATCCCAGCACTTGGGAGGCTGAGATAGGAGGAGCTTTGTGAGTTCGAGGCTGGCTTGGGCTACAATGTGAGTGCAAGGCCGGCCTGAGCTACATAGTGCGACCCCGCCTCAAAAAACTAGGACTGGGGGTTTGGCTCAGTGGCTTAAGTGCCTGTCTGGTATGCACGAGGTGGTCAGTTGGATCCCCGATGCCGCAATAAAAAAAAAAAAAAAAAAGTAACAGGAGAGGGGAAGTATGTGGCTCAAAGTGCGGGGCATCGGATCGTGCAGGGAACAGAAACACTTGGCCTCAACAGAAACTCACAACCACCAAGTGGACAGTGCTAACCCCAAAGGATATAAAAACCAACTGGATCATCTTCCTTACAACACGATGGGGAAAAAAGATGAGCAAGAAGAAGAAGAGGAGAAAAGTAGGAATGGAGAACAGGTCACAGCGGTTGGAATCAGGAGATTCAATATTCATCTGGCAGAAGTTGCAGAGAAAGGAAATATGGTGAACTAAAATTTCATGTTTGGAAAGACTTGGGGCCGGTTATATAGTGGCGCCACCAACACTGCCGATGCAGTATGCAGATAGCTGCGTTGAAGGCTTTTAAGTAACCAAGAACACACCAGCACAGTACACGCCAAGGAAAATGAAAATGAAAAGAATCACCCAACACAGGGACTGTGCCTCTCACAATACTCCTGGCGTGGTGTGAGTGAGCTGAGTAACAGGTAACCCTCCCATGGCCAGGGGAGATCCCAAAGAGGAAAATAAGACACAGAACATCAAGTGTAGCATGATGAGGCCTTCTCAGAATCCCACAAGCCAACCCTAACAGCACTCAGTTAGTGCTATGACAAACCTTATTAATTTCTGAGAAACAACATGTAATTAGACTTAGAGATTATACCCATAATGGCCAACTGATTAACACTCCCCAGGCTACAGGAGTCCAAAAAATAGTACTTGGATAGCCTGTATTCTTTAATTCATTTGAAGGAAAACCTACGTACTTTTCATTCTTTATTAAATCTCAGGACAGTTAAGAGTTGGGAAGAAGGCCTCTACTAAGTTCTATCAGCTTGAAAGGTGTGAACTATTCTTGGTACAAAAGGTCAGAGACTCATACAGAGAGCAGTTGCTAGCAAGGTTAGCCAAACATCTGTTCTGCAATACAGGAGTCAGAGAGATGAGGACACTCTCAAAATATGAGAGCTGCACGGCTCTCACTGCAGTATAACTGAATGGTATGACTGCGACCTCAAGTCAAATGACGGCAAGCAAATGGAAGAGTAAGCAGCTGGCAAGGGAACGCCAAGAGTCCCCAGCAGACCTGACCTCTGAGAACACTTACTCAGACGACCTCCACACATCATCACGGTAACATTCAACAAGCACCACGCACCACTGTGGGACGACAGCACCGGCCACAGCAGGGGCGAGCGGCACACTCACTGTGCGGACGGACGCTCAGAACTCGTGTTTAACACTGACGCCCTGTGGACCAGTGCTCCATGGGCGAATGCATGAAATGGTCTGAGGACTGCGCAAACAGCACTGCCCTCCATCACCATACCCCACACCACACATCACTTCTACTGCAGCAATTTCCATCCGTGAAAACACGATGATGTGTCCTCGTCACCTTAGTGGATCTGGCACCTTTCAACCTCTGGTTTTCCCCACAGAAAAAAATGATCATGAATGGTAAATGCTTTGAATTGATTCAGGACACTGAAGCAGCCACACAAACACACAAATAAGGACTTCTACAATGCTTCAGAAAGTGGCCAGAACAATGGGATAGGTGTGGCTGAAGGAAAAGGGGTGAGGAGGATTAGTGGCAATGCGTCTTTTACCACAATAAATTCATTTAAACATTCACTGCATTTTTGATTATACCTCATATAAAATGAAAATCCTTCAAACCGTAGAGTGCCAGGCATCAATTAAATGCTAACTCAGAGGAGCTCAGATATTAGCTGTACATCTATCTATAAGAGGTTACATAATAAAATATGACAGAATTGCACATGGCCACCTGAACTACTGAAGACCAGGGCTTACCTGATCAAATATGCAGGTCATAAATTTCATGGGAGAGGGGATTAAGTAGACTATCACAGCATGTGCAGCATGGTATCCTATTTGCTAAGAAGTTAGCCTCTATCTACATGTATGTGCAAGTGTGGCTAGAACACAATGTCACAGTGGGTGCTAACTCTGTCTGCCCCAACTGGTAACAATAAGAAAAATGTTTTCGTCATTGTGCTTCTGAAGTTTTTCAAAAAACATGTAGGTCTTTATATTAAGAAAGTAAATTCGTTTTTAAAACTCAGGGTATTAGTGAATTTAAGGTGTATACATCCAAGTCCAAATATTCAAGGTGCTTTGTACATTCATTAATTACTGTATTTACATTTGGCTAATAGTCTTCGATGAGGAAAGGAAAAATACCTCCTCCCTCTGCTTCTTCAGTCGCTGGTGCAGCAGAGGGAACCGCCTGGTGTCTCTTCATGTGCTTTTTGCAGTGAACTGAGGTGCGGAAGCCCTCTGCACAGAACGGACACTTGTAAGGCTTCATGCTCATGTGTGTGGCCTTGTGCCTGGTGAGGCTGCCGTTGGTGGTGAACGAAGCATTGCAGACACTGCAGCTGAACGCCTTCACTCCTGTGACAATGCAGGAGGTGAGCAAGGTAAGAGAAACAAGGTTTTATTATCTTAAAATTATAGGCATGTCAAAGCAAAGATATATTCAATAAACCACAAACTTAAATTTATTGTGCTGTGATTTTTCATCTTTAGGAATCAAGACTGTTTTAAAGACATGGAAGAAGCCAATTTGCCCTTCCCATGAGCCAGCAAAGTCATGCGGGTCCCAGGAGGAGAAACAAAAAGCCAATTCGCCCTTCCCATGAGTCAGCTGGCGCATGGGCTGAGAGACGAGAACACTCCCACACCCCTACCCACGCAACCGGCTGCAGAGGACACAGAGTTGTTAGCAACTGAGGTACAAAACAACTGAATGCTTATACCGTTTGGTTGACTGTGCAGGCCTAAGGCCGGTAGTCTATTAGGAGGTAACAGTACGCAACATAGCAAATATGCAGGATTTTCTTCTTTCTTTTATTTGAAATCCAATATTGTTCTCACTGTTTTGTTTTGTTCCAATTTATTGTTTTGTTTTATGCAACGTTTGTTGATTGGTTTTATTCTGTTTTGTTTTGTTTGATTTTACTATGTCTGATGGTATGGACAACTATTTTGAAGATAACAAGATACATTATGGGAGCCATTGCTGATTTCCTATTATTCTGTTTTGAAGTTGTGTACCACTTTCACTGTTTTCTTTTGATTGGTGTTATTCTGTTTTATTTTGTTAGGTTTTATTCTCTTTAAAATAATACATACATACATACATACATAAGTTGGTGAGGATGCAGAAAAATAACCTGTGCTCATTGCTTATGGGAAAGTAAAATGTTACAGCTATTTTCGAAAACAATTTGGAAGTGTTTCAGTAGTTAAGCAAATTTACCACACAACACAGAAATTCCACATCTTGGTATGCACATGAAAGAAATTAAAATGGACATCTACACAAAGAACCAAGTGAACATTCATAGAAGCAGCATTCATAATAGCCAAAAATATAGACAGTCCAAATGTCCATTATAAATAAATAAAACACTCCCCAGCCACCAGTCTATGAATACATCTCAAAATCTTTCCTTCTTTCAAATGCATGTTTTTCCTTCTTTGGTTTTCTTAAAAATTTCTGTTTTCTTTTTTGTGTATACAACACTAAGGACTAAAACCACGGCCTCATGCATGTTAGGCAAGCACTCTACTATTAAGCTACAAAGTCAGTCCTTTTAATTTTATTTTGAGACAAGCCTTGCTAAATTGCCCTGGATAGTCTCAAATTTGTAATCCTCTTGCCTTAGGCACCGAGGAGATGGGGTAACAGGCATGTACCACTATGTCTGGCTTTGCTTGTATTTCAAAACACATGTCTTTGTATTCAAATAAAGCTTTACACAGAATATATATTAATATTAAACATACATGTTTGTTTAATAAGTATATTGAATATATTAAACAGATAGACAATACATTAAAAGTATGATTGTAAACAATGTATCTAATAAAGGTCTAACAGCCAGAATATACTAAAGAAAACTCTTACAACTCGATAATCATAAGAAAATAATCTAATTTAAAATAAGTATAGAACTAGAACAGACATTTCTTAGTAAGCAGATGAAAAGATGCTCAGTGTTATGAGCCACTGGAGTTATGTAAATCAAAACCACAATGAGTTATGAAGCTGATCACAAGAATAAAAGACAGTAACAAGCACTGGCAGGGGTGTGGAGAAATAAGAACGCTCTTACATGTGTCCATGGGCTTGGAAAATGGTGTGGCCACTTTATTATTTTTTTAAATTTTATTTTAAAGAGAATAAATAAAAATTTCACAACGAGATAATAGGATAACAATGATTAATATACTGTGTACTGTTATCTTTAAATTAGTCACTCAGAGTACAGGATATAGGCATCTAATTGTCCAAACAATATTAACACAAACCTTTATTTTCAATGAATTAAGAAAAATTAGTATAACTATCTTAACTATCTTGTATTTTTTTTTTGCTTTTCCCTTCCTTCTTTTCTCCTTTCTCCCATTCCAGTTTCTCTTTCTTTTTTAACAGTTTCTCCCCATTTCACAATATCTACTGCATATTTCATATCTTATTTACTCTTTTACCTTCACACACTAGAGAGACAATATGATGTTTACACATGAGTCTGATTTACTGCACTTCGGAATATGGTCTCGAGTTACATTCATTTACCTATAAAAGTCTGTCTTTTTTATGGCCAAGTAAAAAGACCACATCTTTTTTATTCATTCCTCAGTTGATGAGCATTTGGGTTGTTTCCAAGACCTAGCTATTACAAATTACATGGGTGGGTATATATCGCTGTGGTATGATGTTTTCAATTCTTCTGGGAAAATGCCCAAAAGAGGGATAGCTGGGTTGAATGGGATCTCTAATCCTAGCTTTTTGAGGAATCTCCACACTGATTTCCACAGTGGTTGCACCAGTCTACACTCCCACCAACTGTGGAGAAGAGTTCCTTTTTCCCCACAGCCCCTCCAGCATTTCTTATTGGTTGATTTCTTGATAAGAGTCATTCTTTAAAGGGTGAGATAGAATGTGTTGTTTTAATTTGCATCTCTCAAATGACAAGTAATGTTGAACATTTTTTGCACATATCTATTTGTTGTCTGTATTTCTTCATCTGAGAAGTGTGTATTCTCATCTCAGATGCTCATTTTTGGATTTACTCTTTAAATTCAGGAGGTCTGATTCTTTTGCATTGTTTATATGTTCTTGACAGTAATTCTCTGTTTGAGGAACAGCTGCCAAACATTTTTTTCCACCCTTGTGGGTTGTCTCTTCACTCTCTTGGTGGTTTCTCTTGCTGTGCAAAAGCATTTTAATAAAATGGAATCCCAGTTGTTGATCCTTTGTGATACTTACTGTGCAAGCAAGGTTTTATTCATAAAGCTTTTGCATACACTAATGTCTTTAAGAGTTTTACTCACTCTATCTTACAGCAGATTTAATGTTTCTGTTTTGATATTTAAATCTTTGACCCATTCTGAACTTAGTTTAGTGCATGGTGAAAGATACGGGTGCAATTTTAATCTTTGGCATACGCAAAGTCAGTTTTTTGTTTCTGGCTCCTTTGTCAAACATAGAGTGGTTTAGTATGTCTGGAGTTGTTTTGGTGCAACCACTTTAGAAAACAGTTTGACAGACTCAGAAGTTTAAAAACAGTTTTCATTTAACCTAGCAAATTCATTCCTCAGCAGAGAAATGAAGACATGACCGTATAGAAACTTACATACAAAGGTTCATAGTAGATCATTCATAATAGTAAAAATATGGAAATAACTCAACTGTCCAACTGATAGACAGGTAAGTAAAATGTGGCACATCCATACAACAGAGTATTATTGACCATAAAAATGAATGCAGTACTGATGCAGGTACAACATGGGTAAACTCTGCTAAGTAAGAGAAGCCAATCACAAAAGACTACATAGTGGAGTGGCAGCAAACCTTTTAGAGCTCTCAGTGATACAGATGGCTCACTGAAGCATGCGTGCTACAGGTTCACCACCGACATAGTGCATGAGTCCGTTTGTCTGAATTGTCTAAAACAGAGAAATTATAAAGACAGAGATAGATCAAGGGTTGTCTAGGACTGGGGACATTGAGAGGAAAGGGAAAGTGACAGCTAATGGGTCAAGTTTCTCTCATTGGCAGTAACATTTTCTAATATAATATAGTGGTGATGGCTGCAGAATTCTGAACATGCTAAAAACTAATGAAGTGGATGAACTGGATGATACATGGATCGCATCTCTTCAAGCCATTATGTTAAAAACAAAACAGCCAAGGTGTGGTGGCTCACACCTGTAATCCAAGCACTCAGAAGGCTGAAGGAGAAGGATCACTGCAAGTGAGAAGCCATCCTGGGCTAGGAAGTGAGTTCAAGGCCAGCCTGAACTGCACGGTGAAACTCTGTCTCAAATAAGACCAAAAAAAAAAAAAAAAATTAAAGAAATAAAAACAAAGCAGACATAATCTCCATGTGGGAGGCAGATAATGACCTGTGTGCGTCTTTTCGTGGGACTTGAGGACACCAGAAGAGACGAATCCACGCCCACAGAGCTTGCACTTGTAGGGCTTTTCCCCTGTGTGTGATCGCACATGCTGCTTCAAGTGGCTGGACTTCTTGAAGCCTTTGTTGCAATAATCACACCTGCAAACCAAACAGACTGAGCTCAGGTCCTCTCCTTCAGAGCATGATTACCGACACAGCATCTGGGGACAAAGGGACGCAACCCAGCTTCAGTGACAATCACCAACCAAGTGAACACAATGCTTGCAGAAGCTGGGTATGTGGCCCACACTGAGGTAATGATAACATACAATACAAAATGGTGGCGAGAAGGATTTGCTGGGTCAGATACTACTTTAATTTTCAGATTGGGACATCCTGTAAAAACTCCTCAGCAAGCAAAACATTTCATTAATTAGAAACTTTCTCTAAACATACAGGAAGGAAATGTATTATGTGGTATGTTTTACTAAGTCATTGGACGCTGTGAAACCTTCCAGTGCTTCAGGATCAGAATTATTCTGGAGGTTGGACTCCAAAATGCCAACCCATACACTTTTTTGAATAAAACTTTTAACGAAACGAATTTCAGTGGATTATTTTGAATACTATATAAACATGCAGAATTACTTGTCCCTAGGTCAGTGATGGCAAACATTTTAGAGCTTTTCAATGATACAAAGAGCCCAGTGTAGCATGTATACCACAGGTTAGCCATACTGCCATAGGCTATTACTGAATTAGGTTAAAGTTACTTTAAAAACTAAAATAAGCCAGGCTTGGTGGTGCACACCTATAACCAGCACTTGGGAAGCTGAGGCAGGAGGATTGTTATGAATTCAAGGCCAGCCTGGGTTACAAAGTGAGTTCGAGGCCAGCCTGAACAGCATAGTGAGACCCTGTCTCAAAAAACCAAAGAAATAAAATGAAATAAAATAAAATAAAATAAATCAGAAGTTATAGCATCCCTGTTTACATATTAAAGACGTCTCCATCATGGCACTCTAACGGATTTTCAAGTGAATTACAGCCTGCATAATGCAGTCGGCAGTACTCTGCCATCCGTGCTGAGGGAGTGGAAACACATGAACATTGAGCTGTAGTCCCCTCTGTGGTTTAGTGAGACTATCTATTGAAAACAGAAAGGAAACATCAGAAAAGTGAATCTGCATGTGATACAGATAATAAATAATAAAAATCTCTTTGCACAACTGAAAACTACCATAACCACTTGAAATATACCAACGTACAGGGAGGAAGCTTTCCAAGAGTCACCTCTGCTAATTAAAACCAACCACTCCAGCAAAAGGACTTGGTCATACTATACAGAAACAACCTCCCAGACCAGTATGACCAGCAGGGCCTGAACCACTACCCCAGTCAACTTCCTGCCTCATCCCTGGGCTCATGATCACTTCAAGACCCAAATGTTGCCCACTCGGGACGGACCCTTTGCTGTCTGTAGAATGGTCACCTGCACTCTCTTCATAGAACATACTCACCTCCTTTGTATACTACAGAGTAATTCTTCCAACATGTCTAATAACTACTAAATCACAAGGGCTAGTACTTAGGACAAGTACCACATGAAGTTCTGGATTTCAGTTCATCCTTGTTACAACTCTGAGATAAATAAACTCCTCCTTCAAGACCAGGTGGAGAGACTGGGACGTGCTGCACCCCTGGAGGTCACAGCCTGGACTTGGCTCACCTGAAGTCTGGGAGCGCCACTGCTCTCTCTGCTTACTGTACTTTAGGTGGGAAATAAGTTATGGGTTCTGTGTTCCTTAATGTGTAGGAGAAGGAATCCAGGTCTGTTGGAGAACCCAATGAAAGAACACAATCGTTCCTCAAAAAACAAACAAAATGCATGCAAACACTTCCTGAGAGTTCCTTCTGTCTCGTGGCTGGTCCACCTTCACCCCATGGCTCATTCTTCCTCCCTTTGCATGCCTCTTCCCGAGATGTCCAGGGTGCAATCTTTGAGCCAAGCTACTTCTGTTTTGCATATGTACCCCTCAGTCTAAATACTAGTCTTTGTATTGGTAACTCCCAGGCGTGGGCTTCTAGTCTGATAGGAAAAACTGAACACATGCTATTCTTCTTAAACATCAAGCTTAATGACAAAAACTAAACTTTGGTCTTAAACCTAACAAAACCTGCCCCAACCACATGACAGTGATCTCTGCCTCATCAAAGCTCAGGTCAACACCCTCACGGTCCTGTTAAATCTGTCTCTCCCACATCTCAACCTGTAGTGGATCCTATGAGGTTCCACCGGCTAAATGTGCACAGAGTTCACAATCACTGCTGATGATCGCAATGACTGCCTGTCAGACATCTGCCATGGATTCAGCAACGTGGCCCACAGTATCACTTCACCTGCAGTGACGTTTTCTTACTTATCTTACTCATTTTCTTCTCTACTGAACACAAACTCCACCTTGGCTCACTAAGATGGCTCTAATGCCTGGCACCTAAACAGTTCTAAGGGTTCCATAAATGAATGGATAAATGATGTGAGGTTTTAAGTCCAGGAAGGCCCAAGCAGATGCCATGATGAAATGATAAGGAAATATTAGATTAATGGTACCTGAAAACAGTAATGCAAAATCCCAAAACAGACATTAGCAAACAAATCCATAGTGAATAAATCAAATTGCAAATAAATTATCAGGAGAGCCACAGAAACCCTGAGGCCATCTGTATGTGGTGTGATCAAAATACATAGCGAATGTACACACTTTTAAAACCTTACTACACTAAAGACGGCATTAACTCCCCTCAAAATGCTCCTCCTTACTTCGATCAGACTTATTCCATGATTCTGGCCACTTTCTGAAGCAGCTCCCGAAGTCCTCTTTCACGAATGTCTTTATGAAATGTGATTAAAAATACAGTGAATGCTGTTACCGAATGCCACCCAACAGAAAAACACCACGGCGTGTGCTCATCTCACCTTGTGCACTGGAGCTGGCACCTGATGATTTCTGGCTTTTCCCCAAAGTCACAATGACAATGGAAAATAAACATTTTGAATTGATTCAGAATATCAAGACAGATGTGGCGGTGCAACTAAAGACAGTCGCAAAAGACATTTACAAAACTGCTTCAGAAACCAGCCAGAACAATGAGGTAAATGTGTTCAAAACACAGGGGAATAGTCTGGGGGGGACTGATATGAATGTGTCTAATACTTAATCTAAATATTCACTGTATTTTTCAATCATACCATGCATGTACCCTCAGAACCTTTGGACTCCTAAAGTTAAAAATACTGTTCTATTATCCTTTTAAACGTGCAAATCCACCGAGCTCTCAGGATATTGCCCTTCTGAAAGTCAAGAATCAAATGCACAAATACTGGCTCAACTTAAGATTGTGTTTGAGAAACACATCCTATGCAAAGGTAACAAAGTAATCACTTGGTCTTTCAAGGATGATGTGTTTATTAATGTTAGCAAGACACACATTTTCAAAAATCTTAGGCCCATTCACACAAAGCCAGGCAAGGCATCAGTTTTCAGGAGGATTATAACCAGGAACCAGAGCTAGATTTTTGTTAACTGGCTCTAGAAAAAAGTACTGTTTAAAAATTTTTATAAATAAAATTATTAAAATCCTATAAGGCTAAGGCGATCTATAAAAGAGAGCGCTCATTCTAGTTCTCACGAAATGCATCCTATCTTTAATGTCCAGGTACTGTGCTCTTGGCTGGGAACACACGTCAGTGCCCGTGCTGGCCGGGCGGCTGCCCCGTGAGGGTGCAGTGTGCACACGCTGCGTAGCCGCACTCCACACACGGCCTCAGAAACCCTCTCCTGGGGCACGAAGAGTCTTAAACAAAAAGGTCCATTTAAATTTACTTTGAAAAACATGATAATAATGGCTTAAAAGTGGTGGTAGAAAGTTACTGCAGAATGAATTAAACCTACAGGCTAAAGACTGCTGCATCCAAAATCAGACCCTTGTGCTTACTAGCAGTATAAATTACAACAAGCCGATGTTTGTCTCTGATCATTAAGAAAGCAGGGACAGGGCCCCGGGGGTTTGGCTCTGCGGCACAGGCGCCTGTCTGGCAAGCATGAGGTTGTGAGTTTGATCCCTGCTACCCAAAAAAATAAATAAATAAAAAAAATTTAAAACAAGAAAGCAGGAACAATAATGAACACCACGTCACAGAATGTAAAGGTCATGAGCCCTAGGGCAGTTCAGCACTGTCGGCAGGCCAGTCTGGGTGGTTACCTGTGAGAGCGTCTGCTCTGGTCTTCACCGTCTTCTAGGAACTGGGGGCGCTGTGTCTGCAGGTCCAGTTCCTCTTGGGACGGCTCCTGAATCAAACGAGTTGTCTAGAACGAGTAGAAATACAAAGCAGAATATGTATTTGTGAAGAAACATAAAACAACTCAACAACTAGAAACTGAGGACACCGAACACTCAGAAATATGGATTTAGAGGCAAAACTGCAAGTCGTCCATTGTGATCATTTGGGCTACAGCAATAGTAATCACTGTTCTGGTTTATACATTGTGTCAACCTTGGAAGTCTAGTTTAACTAAGCAACTCAGCAGCTCTACATCCTGGGGTGTAGAGCACAAGCAGTTACCTGGTCATTGTGTCAACTGGAGAAGGTCAGAAGTTTAACTGAGAGACTCAGCAGGGAGCCAGGGGTCTTACTTTGTAAAGATCCTCTTCCTGTGCAAAGGAAGGCAAGGAGATTTGTGAATGCTACACCCACCCTAGAGGAGGGGGTGGCCTGTGTACAATATAAGGGAGAAAAAGAGTCTTGCTCTTGCCCCTTTTTGGCTCTGGCTGCCTTTGCTTGCTGCTGCCTTTGCTCGCTGCTGCCTTGAAGCGTTGTCCCTGTGCCATGGCGCCCTGCTTTGGAGCCAGGTGATTATGGACTGAAACCTCCAAAAACTGTAAGATAAATAAATCTTCCTTCATTTTGAGTGTCAGGTATTTTGTCCCAGCAACGAGACAAAAGTAAGAGTAACCAAGACAATCACTGATGTGGAATCAAACAGATACTTATTTTCCACTAACCTAGTTACAAAATCCAGTTGACCATCAAGTTGATTCCCTGATACATCTTAATAAAAGGTTACTCTTTCATTGTCTGACTCTTAGCAGCAGCTATAGTTTGGATCTTAAAACTCCCCAAAGGCCCATCTGCTAACAGCCTAGCTGCCAGCCCTTAGAGACCCGGGTTATTCATTGCAAGGCAGTGGACCCTTCAGGAGGCAGGGCCACCAGAAGAAGGTGAGGCAGCTGCCCTTGATGGGCACACGGGGACCCAGGCCTTTTCCTTCTCTCTCTGCTTCCCAGCCAGCAGGAGGGGAAGCTGCTTTGCTCCCCACTATGATGTTCTGCCTCTGCACAGGCCCAAGTGCAACAGAGCCAACTGGCCAAAGACTGAACAGTGAGCCACAATAAACTGTAAACTGGTTTTCTCTGGTATTTTCTCATACCAACAGAAAGCTAACACAATGGTAGTGAATAAAAACCTTACTTTCTGAAAAGATTATGTCTCCTTTGTCACAAAAGTTATAGATAGAAAAAAAGAAAAGCCATCATCCAACCCCTGGGACAGTACTACATACAAAAAGCAGTTATATTAACCCTCCCCACAATACAAAGATAGCAACCATGTTACCACAGTACTACTGGTCAATGTTTTCCAACCCCTCCAAAATACATGCTGTGCAAAATATATCCCACTCACACGGGGTAAAGCGTAAGCCAGGCTTCAGAATGCCAGACAGTCACAGGGCAGACTGCAAAGCGTAGAAACCTACCTTGTACCCTGCTGGAAACAAGGCCTGTTTCTAATTTGCTCACCTGACTTCCATGACCAAAGGAGCTAAACCCCGTTCACCTGTACCACGTGCACTGGGTTGGCACAGTTCTGCTTGGAGGGCTCTACAGTGAGCATAAATTACTAAGTAGCATGTTTTCCACGCCCAGATTCAGTACCTGCGGTCAATTATGTGGTTTCTAGCTATGAAAAAGTGCTACAACATTTTCAGGCCTACCACTGGGCAAAGCTATCAACAAATTTTAAAGACAGACAATAGCTGAATGACCAATCATTTTCACCACTATTTAAAAATAAATTTCATGAACAGAAAAAAATCAAAAACTTAGAAACTCCAACCTCAGTAAGACAGAATTTTTAAATTAAGTGATTAAACACTTGCTTTAAAGCTGAGCATGGTAACACATGACTGTAATGCCAGCACTCTGGAAGGCTGAGGCAGAATGCTTCAAGTCCAAGCCCAGCCTTAGCAACTGAGTGAGACCCTGTCTCAAACGTTTCTGTTATAAAAAAGCCACAGATCTGTAGCTCAGTGTGAAGACCCTGGGTTCATATCCTAGCACCTCCACATATACATACAAACTAGTTTTTGATACTGCAGCACTGATTTTATTTTTCCTCTAACATATTTAAGATTTCACAAATAAAAATACTTAAATTTAGTGCCTAAAGCAACATACTTCAGACTTCACTGCACAACACTACACCGACTTCCTTTTTAGCCAAAAAGGCAAAGTCACATCACAGTGTTGACCCTCTTAAGATAGGTTAAGGTAAGAGAAAGTCCTGTGTGATACACACCAAAGTTTTTGCACAGAATGTACTAACTTTGTGATGCCAGAAGTGAGCACACCCTTGTAAATACACAATTTCTAAACAATTACAGCATGCCGGGTATGGTGGCGCACACCTGTAATCCCAGCACTCAGGAGGCTGAGGCAGGAGGACTGCTGTGAATTCAAGGCCACCCTGGGCTACAGAGTGAGTCTGCAGTCAGCCTGAACTGTATAGCAAAACCCTGTTGCAAAAATAAATAAGTAAATAAATACAGCAAACGATAAGACAGCATCTGCTAGACAATAACAGGTACACATCCCTTCCGAAGACACTCACTACATTAATTGTGTCAGAGTTCGAAACTTGCAGTAAGTTCTGCTGGTGGAAACTTGTGGATAAGGCTTGGGATTCAAGCGTACTAGAGTCTTGTAGCTGTTGCACAGGAGGAAACTGAGTCTGTTGATTGTATGTGTCAGTCACTGTAAAGCCTGAAATAAGTTAGAAATAGGAACATTATAAAAAATATTACATTTATACAAAATAAGAAAATAAGCTGAGTTTATAAATAAAAGATAGCTAAAAGAAGAATCAGAATTTACTTTTATCAATGGCTCCCAAAATGTATTTTAAAAATTACACAATACTTGCAAAAGCTATGTAGTTTGAAACTACAAATTTTAGAAGGGCCTTTAGAGGAATACCTAAGGTGGTTGTAAAAGTAAACTCTGGAGCCAGCAGCAGCCATCCAGGCTGGGAGGAGAACTAAGAGGCCACACTGTGCCCTCCTGTGAGCTAGCAGCAGCTGTGGGCTAGAAGACAAGAGCCTGTGCCCTGCCACCCAAGCAACCAGCTGATTAGGAGGAACACAGGCTGAGATGACTGCAAGTGAAGTAAAAAAACAACTCGATGCTTGAACTGTCTGACTGACTTTGCAGGCTTACAGCCAGTAGTCCGAGCATCTACTTAGGGGATAACAATATGCAATATAGCAACTATGGGGGATTTTCTTCTGCTATGTTTTTCAAATCCAATATTGTTCTCACTTTTATTCCATTTTTTTGTTTTGTTTTGATTTGTTTCATACCCTTAAAAAAAAAACAAAGTAAACCCTGCACAAGTTGGCTTATTTGCAAATCTCTCTGAAGCCCACACTGACCTTGCGATAGCCCTGCTGGCTCAAAGGACTGCTGTGGAGCAGCCTGCTCTTCAAACTGCTCCATGTGCTCTGGCAGAGGGTCCTGAGGGGCTGCAAACCCATCTGCAGGTAGGAATGCAAAGAGAGGGGAAGACAGAACACTTGAAAGTTACTTTATATCCACTTATCTGTTTAAAGGTATACTCCAATGAATTCTCAAAGTTAGTTTCGTTTTAAAAATAGGAACGCTATATAATCATTCTACAACAATGTACATACATACACATATATACAGTATAGCTATATAATTTCTATAAAATAATATTCTAAAATGCCACATATTCAGCCACTTTTTAGTTCTTTGAGGCAGGGTCAGGCAGGCCTCAAGCACAGGGCAATCCTCTTGCCTCTGGCTTCCGAGTGCTGGGATTATAGGCAGGCAACACATGTGCTTAGTCTCAGCAACTACTTAAAACCTTTTGAGATGTATACTGTTCCAGGAATCATAGGGATAAAAAAGTGCATAAAACTTACTGATAGACCAAAATACATTTTGGGACATTCATAAAACAAAACTAACTTGGTCCGCAAACTATTTGCTAACAAACTTGTATAAGAAAGAAGCCTGTGCCAGAATGCAAATTATCTAGGACACTAAGCTCACTGCTACGGCCAAGCCAACAGTTTTTTGTAGTCCAACTGTATTTATGAAGGAAACGACACGTTGCTTTTTATTTTGGCTCAGGTACCTAATCCCACCACAGACAGGAAAAAACAGTTCGCTGACCTGTTTCGGTCTGCAAATATACATTCTGAGTGTACTCTCTTCAAACACTAAGCAGGTTATGAAAAGCATGCATGGGAAGCCCTGTATTTCGGTAAGCAGAGGGAACATGTACACACAGATAAATATGCACAAGCATGCCTGAACATTTGCTTTAAAAGAACTGGAAGAACCTACACCAAAAAAATACAGAGTAGATTTTGCTGAAGATTTTTTCATTTTTTTTAGACAGAAGATTTTGAATACTTTCAAAATTGGTCACTAAGAAGTCAGATTACCTTAGGTTTAAAACAAACCAAAATCTAATAAAGTTGGAAAATAAAAGTCTGATTAAAGACTGGCCGGGACAATATAAAATGTAAAAGCCACACACACACACACAATCTCACACATACACGGTACAAACTATAGTTCCAAAGGTCAAAGAGAAGAGATCCTAGTAGGAACTGCAATGAGTACGACAGGTTTGAGAAGCGCTGCAGGATTATTCCGTAAGTGAAAGAAATACCACCTCCATCGGCGGCCAAAGGCTGATCTGTCAGCTGCTGCCCAAGGGCTCCCTCCTCTGTGCCGACCACATGCTGTGGCCCCAGGTCTAGCATGGCCTCAGGGTCTGCTGTGACCGCCTCGGCCGTCTGCTGCAGCCCGCTGCTCTCGATCTCCACTGGCAAGGGAGCAGGCACCTGCATGCCCTGCTGCTCCATAGGGCTGTCGACCACTGACGCAGCTTGCGGATGCTGCTGAAGCTGCTGAGCAAGTTCATATCTTTAAAAGAGGCAACATTAATTCATAAAGTTAGATGCCATCAACAATGCTTGCCTGGGATACATCAATAAACACTACAATTTATTTAAAAACACTGTTACATTTTGAAGTCATGATGACAATCCATCAAGTACTAAACATTACTAATAATTCTGAATAAAACCATGCCTTAAGTGCTGCCACAAGCCACAGGACATGAATGCACAAAGAGAAAAGTCAGACAATACACATCAGAATTTTTTCAAAGTTTAAAAAACAACAAAAGATGCCACATGTTTAAAAGTAAAACTTGCCTAAGAAACAGGGCAAGGATATTCACTCTCACCACTCCTGTTAAATAGTACTCAAAACTTTAGTCACAGAAATCAGGCCTGAGAAAGACGTTCAAAGGTATTCAAATAGGAAAGGATGAAGTCAACAGCATTTTTTACTACACACCAACAATAAACTCACTGAGAAAAAAAATAAGGAAATGAATTCTATTCATAGCAGCTTAAAAAAAAAAAGAAAAAAATACCTAGGAATTAACCTAACCAAGAAAATAAAACATGTCTGTAACGAAAACTCTGAAAAAAGAGATTGAAGAGGATATCAGAAAATGCAAAGACATCCCATTCCTGGATAAGTGGAACTAAAACTGTCAAAATGCAATCCCAATGAAAACATCAACAGCATTCTTCCTAGATTTAGGAAAAAAATTTTACTAAAATGGAACCAGAAGTGAACCAAACAGGAAAAGCAATCCTGAGAAACAAGAACAAGGCAGGAAGCATTACAAACCCAAATTTCAAATTATACTACAAAGCTACTGTGATAAAAGTAGTATGGAACAGGCATGAAAACAGGCATGTGGATCTACAGACCAGAACTGAGCCAGAAGAAACACCAGGCACATTTAGCCATCTATTCTCAACCAAGTGGGGAAAAACATTTCAGAGAAAAGATAGCCTATTTAATAAGTGGTGCTGGGAAAATTGGTTATCACATGCAGAAGAATCTAAAGCCATATCTCTCACTCTCCGTTAAAGTCAAATTAAAATGAATCAAAGACCTAGATATAAAAATAAAACACGGAATCTGCTAGAAGATAAAACAGGTGAAACTCCTGAAGACACAGGCACAGGCCGGACCTTCTGAGCAGAGCCCTGACTACACAAGGCGTAACACCAAGGATCGACAGACGGCATTATACCAAATTAAAAAGCTTCTGCACAGCAAAGGAAACATTCAACAGAGCAAAGAGACAACCTACAGAATGGGGAAAGAAATTTAACACGTACTCCCCAGAGGACTAATATCCAGAATATACAAAAAACTAAACTAAACTAAATTAAAACCTTCAAAACAAAAGACCCAATCAAAAAATGGGAAAATGAAATGAACTGGCATTTTTCAAAAGATGTATAAATGGCCAAAAGGTACATGAAAAAATGTTCAGCATCTTTGGCCATTACAGGAATGCAAATCAAAACAATACTGAGCTTCTCTCTTAATTCCAGAAAGAATGGCTATTATCAAAAACTCAAAAACAAATGCTAGCAAGGCTGTGGGAAGAAGAAACCTTTCTACATTGTTGGTGGGAATGTAAACTAGTACAACCATTATGGAAATCAACATGTAGCTTCTTTAAAAAACTATAAATAGAAATTCCACTTGACCCAGCTATACCTCTTCTGAGTATCTCCCTGAAAAGAGCTAAAGAACACAGTATTACAGTGAGACACGCACCCCTATATTTATAGCAGCACAATCCGTAATAGCTAAATTATCAAGTGGCCTATATGACCATCAACAGATAAGTAACAAGGAAAATGTGGCACCAGAAAACACGTCCTCATACTTGACTGCAAACTTTCTTTGCAGTGATACACTCATCTGCCTTTACGGCTTGTCCCTGAGGACCTGTGTCTCACGTGCTATCAGGGGGAGGCTTGTTTTCTTCTTGCTTGCCTAAACATTTTTGTTTTTGTTTTTCACTGATTTTACTAACAATGTCTACAAATATTTACTCTAAGTGTGTGGTATTTTGGGAGCTCCCAACATTTCAAACACACAAATGAAATACAGTATCTGGTCTCACAGGGCAATTTAAAAAAAAAAAAGCTTTTGAAATAAGGTCTCACTAAGTTGCTAAACTGTCAAACTTGCAATCTTCTTACCTCAGTCTCCCAGAATGTTGGGATTATACCCATACTCAGCTAATAAGCCTCTTAAAACCTATAATCCCAACATTAACACAGTAGGCACATTGCAAACACACAACAAAAAGCTATCACAGTGACCTTATTCCAACACTTCAACTTTGGTTTTGTAGGGCACACTGGAGAAGAAGCCTCTGAGTTAAACTACTGTCTGTCCAAAAGGAAATGCTCCAGAGTAGGAAGTTTAACGCTCTCATGACAGGGCAGTAATTCATTTCAAATAAGCTGAGAGGCAGTCATCTGATCCATGCTCTACAGGACACATAAGAATGCTGTGGGTTCACAGGAACTGCATCCAGCAAGTCCCTGTTCTAGTCAGAAATGCATCACTTTTGGATTACCTCTATTAGAGATGACCTAGCCCTCCAGTCAAGTGAAAACACAGGCTATATTGAAAGATGGGCTCCCGGAATATCTAGAACATGTTCTTTAAATCAATCTGAGATTCACTAATAACATGGCCAGAAATCACAGGATCTACCAAGATTTTCTTTTTTGAAATCTTTATTAATTGACTGCCCTAGGCATAGTCTACCATATCATCTAATTATTGACAATGAGCTTTAAAAAGAGATCTGCACATACTCATGTTTATAGCAGCACAGTTTGTAACAGCTAAATCTTGGAAACAGCCCACATGTCCATCAACTAATGAAGGGATAAAGAAGATGCGAATTTTTCATACAATGGAGTACTATTAAGTTTGAGACATTTCTAGGCAAATGGATGTACCTTGAGACCACACTCATAAGTGAAATAAGTAGGAAACACGTGTGTAAATACTGCATTGTTTCTCTAGTGTGAGAAACCATAAGTGTAAATAAGGACCAAAACGTGTAACAGGTATTGTGAAATAGAAGAAAATATTCAAATGGGAAGGAGAACCAGGGAAGGGGGAGGAGGAAAGGAAGGAGGGGAAAAGAAAAAGAATGAGAAAAGAAGGAAAAAAATGGAAACTAAGTTTTGTAACTAAGGAGAGGAAGAGGATTGAAGGGAGGGTAAGGGAATGGGAAAAAAATGAAGATATATTATGCAGGTACAACTGCCCTATGATGAAGGTTGTCACTATATATACACCTAAAATGTACCAGTAAAATTAATTAAAAAAAAAGTGAATGTATAAAATAAAATAAATAAGTAAATAAAACAAAAAGAGATTTCCAACAAAAACATTTGACCCAATAAACACTGCCTCGGACTTCTGTTAAAAATAAAAACGACACTGTTCTCAACAGACCCCCAGATACTGGAGCTAAGTACCTTTAACCTACATACTCCAACTCAGAAACAACAACACGGAAATCCAAGACAGTTATTTCCAAAACACGTTCCCACCACCACCTTAAAATTATAAAGATAATAAGTGATCATCAGAAGTATACCTACCTATGGGTTTTCATGTGCTTTTTGCAATTTAGTGAGGTCTTAAATGTTTTCTGGCAATACGGACACATATAGGGACGGAGGTCATTATGTATACCCATGTGTCGCCGCAAGCTACCACCGGTGGTGAAGGCTCCGTTACATATCAGACACTTGAAAGACTTCAGTCCAGTGTGCGTCCGGACATGCGCTTTGAGCACCCCTGCAGAAACAAAGCCTCTTCCACACTGAGAACACTTAAAAGGCTTTTCACCTGTATGTGACCTAAAAAGAAAAAATTGTAATGAACACGATTCTTATTCTTTTACAATGCTCATACTCATACATTTCACTTGGTCATCACATTTTTAAATTAGACAGCAAAGACATAACACTTCATGTTTTACAAATGACAAGCCTGAGACTCAAGTGGCTAAATGACCTGACGAAGACACAGAGCTGCATACAATGAAGAATGAGAACTCGTGTCTTCTAACTCCTAAAGCTTTTCCATGTTACACTGTTCCCCATAATCAAATGTCTACTTTCTTTGCACAGATGCGAGCACCAGGAATGAAAACTCAGATGAATACACTCGAAAAACTTAAAGGAAATTCTGATCCAACCAAATACTTTTTTGACAGTTCCTAGAAACTGCAAATACTGAAATACAATTGGAATAGAAATAAAATCCAGCAGCAATTTTCCAAATAAAATACTTTCATCAAGATACTGAAGAGCTGAGTGCAGGGGTACACACTTTTTTTTTTTTTTTTTTTTTTTTTTTGGTACTGGGGATTGAACCTGGGGCCTTTATTGTTTCATTCTGAGGCAGAATCTCACCAAGTCACCCAGGCTGAGCTCAAACTTGTAAGCCTCATGCCTCAGCCTCCCACACTGTAAGCTGCCACACCCAGTGGTACCCACTTTTTAATTCCAGGTACTCAGGAAACTGAAACTGAAAGATCTCACGTCTGATGCAAGTGTGGGCAACTTAACCAGGACCCTGTCTCAAAATAAAATTTTCAAAAATGGGCTGGGAACATAGCTCAGTGGTACAGAGCTTACCTAACATGTGTAAGGCCTGGGATTCAATCCCTGGTAAAGGAAAGAAACAAAAAAACACTGAAGAATTTTAAAAAATTCCAATTACTAATAAGTATTTTGGTGTCAAATGTGATATTTTAAATATCAAAAATAGCATCATTCTAAATACTTCTAGACAAGACCAGATCATCAAATCTCTGTAACTGTACTAAATTTTACCTCTCAATCTATGTTACCTTACCTGATATGTTGTTTAAGATGGCAAGATTTTTTATATGCTCGATGACAGTAAAAGCACTTGTAAGGTCTATCTGCTTCATTTACAAGATTATTATTAAAATAGCTTTGGAAAAATTGGTTTCTTGGAATGGGCTGGATAAGACCTATAAACCCAAAGAAAAGAATAATTCACTATACACACAAATAATAAAATTAAATGTCAAAAGCCATCTGTTTTACCCTGAAGATGAAAATTCTGATGAGTTACAGATTCCAGTGCTGTAACCAAACGCCATTTTAATCATGTTAGAAATTATTTAAATACCTAAGAAGGAATATTTGTAGATCAATGTACTACCTTCATAACATGAAGAGTATGTATACTATCACAATTACTTGTTTCTACAGCCATTTTTTAATGGGTTTGTACATCTACTTTCTACAAAAGAATTTGCTGACGTGGAATTTACAAAACTAGGTACAAAATTTAGGTCAGCATTTTAAACCCCTGTTTACTCAGTATGAATACTATACATGAGGTACTATAAACTCAAAACACAAATTACTCTAACATGTTCTTTTGTTCTGAAATAAAACAAGCATTTTCACAAAAATTTTATTAAAGGAATTTCCATTTCCAGTCCTCCCTTCTGCCTTAGCAGTACCTCAACTTCTATGCCATAATTACATACTTCTTAAGATACTCTATTTTTTCTTTTCCTGAAAGTCCAGGTTATATTTCAATTCCTTTCCTTAAAGCCTATTGCTCCTCCCAGCTTTTCCACTGGAGCACATGGGACACCATTCTTCGGTCCACCAGGGTAGGTATTTCAGAACCTTTGAAAACACCCTTCCCTGTCTAATTAAAATGTTACATGCCAGTCCTGGACATCGAGTCTCTCCAATGTCTCTTAAACCTACTTCTTTATTTCTATTTCCACTTTCTGTGACAAGCTCCAACCAAAACTCAGTGCACTAAAAATATTACATAAAGTTAACTTCAGGCTATTGTATATGGTGCATATGATACATAAGTGAATTTTGTATTTATATTTGAGTTCCATCCCCAAACTATCTCACTACATACAGCCAAACAGTCCAAAACCCAAAACACATATATTCAGTGAAGTACAACCCTGACCTAGAAATCAGAAGATCTGGGGTTCTACATCCACGAGTATAAGCCAGCTGCATGACAGAAAGGAATATTATCACTTTACCTAGACTCCAGTCTTTACATCTGCAAAATTAAGGAATAGGGAAAGTAGAGAAGTTATGAAGATTGTGCTTAAATTCACGTTATCACTCATATCTAAGATGTGCCCCTCACCAAACCTCATGCGCTCACAGATGAGGTTTTTGTGGGGTGGCTGGATCATAGGTATATGACACTGGATTATGAGTGTGTGATAACTGGGTTAGTACACTGATCGGTTTCGAATGGTTGTGAATGATCGAATTATTGAAGAGTGAAGCCTTGCCCTGGGTGTGGGTGACACCAAACAACAGATTTGTAGCCTGGGTGGAAAGTAAAGGGACAGAAGCTGGGGGTTTAGCTCACTGGCTTAAGCGCCTGCCTGGCAGGCGTGAGGTTGTGAGATCGATCCCCGGTACCAAAAAAAAAAAAAAAAAAATAGGAAAAGAAAAGAAAGGGACAGATGGAAGGTAAACTCACTGTTTCCTGCCTACCCTGCCATAGACTGTTTCTCCTCTGCCAGGCCACCCTGCCTTGGGGCAAGCCAACTATGGCCTGAAACCTCTACAAACTATGAGCCAAAACAAACTTTCCCTCCTTTATCTTGTGAGTATCAGGGATTTTGCCCCAGCAATGAGAAAGTGACTAAGACAACATGAATCCTTAGAAGTTTTTTAAAATATATGGTACTATACCATCCAATTATTTTCCTTAAAAATCAGAAATCATTCATTACAATATTTTTAATGAATTCTAATACTTTTAAAATGACATTCTTAGTGTAAAATATGTTACTCTATAAGCAGCTAGACTGCACCAGAATATCCCACCTTCTGGTCAAGTTAAATACAGTGGTACCTTAGTTCACAAACTTAGGCAGGAAAAGATGGCCACATTTATGTTCATGCAGCAAAGATGGCTGTGGCTGTATTCAAAACCCAATGCACAGTTCACAGGCAAAAACAAAATTCTGAAAAACACTTAGGGTCAAAAAAAAAAAAAAGCATTCGTGAACTGACGTACCTCTGCACCACTGTAACTGTGAACTCTCCTACGCTCAAACCTTTCCTAGTCACGTTTTTATCACTTTCAATCCCACAGCCAAGCCTTCACTGTGGCCCTCGAGGGGCTCAGAGTATAACAAAAGGTACAGACACACACATAAGTAATGATGACATTAGGTGTAAGAGTTAAAATTCTCCTTCATGCTTCACACTCAGCCTAATCAAAGGAGAATTCAGCTGCCACTAATTTGGTCTAAAATTCAGGCATCTGTGAAACCAACAAACAGAAAGTCCCATTTTAATTATGGATAAACTCTGTAGAATAAGATTCTAATATAAAAACTCAAGCTTTATAAACTTCAACACAAGAACCCCACAGGCATTTAATCAGAATTATAACGTGAAAGAAGAGAGTGGTGGTTGATGTTTATAAGCCAACAAAACTAGAGAAGGATATCAAAGTGCTCTAACCTTCTATAGGAGACAAACACCACAACAATTACAATTCCCAGGAAACAGAGGGAACACACACATAAGGTCATCAGACCCTGGCATGCTGGAGAAGATGATCTTCCACTAGCCTGTCAATCTTTTATGTTTTGTGGTATTCTATTTCTTCTAAAATCAAGACCGATAATTATAGTACCCAGGAAAAGAAGCACTTCATCTTAAAGTTTTACCTGTTGTAGCAGTGAATTACTGATTTGCAAATTCCTGCCTGTGCTTATAGCATCCTTTTCATTCTCGCTATGTTTTCTCATTTTCTGTTTTGTTTGGTAATGACTGTTTCACTACTCATTTGTTTTAAACACTTACAAAATTTTCAAATTTGTCTTAAATACTTTGACATGTGCTAATTCTTTTCTGCTAGTTTTTTGCTTATCTCCATTTTGAATTAAACATTTATCTATCTTCATTCATATTTTTTAATAAGAAATACTTAAATGTCTTCATTTTTCTCAGGCAGTTCTGAGCTAGCCAACGTGTTTATACACTGTTCACAACTGTAATATACAAATATCAGTTTTGAGTCTTTCTGTTCCATACAATTAAATTCTGAATGACTTTTTATTAATGTTTTCATGGAACTGTGTAGACTGTATCTTACACATCAACTTTTGAGACTTTACTGAAGTTTTTCTATACCATAATATGTAAATATCTGCTTCACCCATATTTGAGAAAATGTGTATTTTATAGTTAAAAAAAGTCAAAACTATTTAAAATACTTTTTAAGATGTATCCTCAAATCTTCAATTTTATTGTTAAACTGACCTTTCTAATTAAGGGTCTCTCACTACATTTGAGAACTTGAGTATTTCTCCTTTTTTCTGATTGTTTTTGGTTCATATATTTTGATGTTATGCTCTTACAATCTATCAAGGTTAATTTTATTGGTGGCCTATTGTATCAATTTAAAATGTACTTCTGTATACCATTTAACCCTTTTTTAGACTAAATTATATTTTGTTTGATATTACTTGTGCTTATAGACTGGATTATCTTGAGGGACATTATATAACACAGAAACTGCACAAAAATATAAATTCACACACAGAATTGAATGCATGCCACAGACTGAATGCTGCGCTCCCTCCAGACCACCCACACGTCACAAGCTAAGCACCCAGTGACAGTAATAATGGGGGAGGCTACCATAGGTTACCGGGTACTGAGGGTGGAGCCCTCACAAGTGGGATTAGTACTCTTTTTTGTGTGTTGTTGCTGTTGGTTTTGACTTTTGTTTTTACAGATTAGCACTCAGTACAAGTACCAGGTTAGTACCAGTACTTAGAGATTGGGCCTAGAGAGCTGCATGGCCTTTTCTTCTGCCATATGAGGATGTGGGCAGAAGCACAATCTGTAAGGAAGAGGGCCCTTGCCAGACACTAAATCTGCCAGTAGCTTGATCTTGGACTTCTCAGTCTCTAGAAATACGACAAATAAACTTTCTACTATTTATAAACTACCCAATTTAAAATACTTCTGTTATACCAGCCCAAACAGGTTTTTAAATCTCTAGCAATTACATAAGCATCGTTTTTCTGAAGATTCTAGTAAACAGTGCTCTCTTAAGTTAACAAAATCATAAATGGCTTGGTTACAATATAACTGAGTCCAAAAAGAACTTAAAAACAGGCAGGATTTACTTTTTCTTTTCAATGAAAAGATTATAGCCCAAATAGTAATCTGTCTCAGACCACACGGGAATTCAAGGATGAAAACAAGTTTACCACACGTTTCACATAAAAAATCCTTGTCACCTGGATGGTCCACTGAATCAGAAACTCATCTTTAATGAAGACTTCTCCCTCTACCTTCACACTGTTTCTGTGAGCCAAAACCACAATTTGAGCAGTGGTGTAGGATTTTAATCTTAATTAGGAAACAAACAAACCAACAAAACTTCCCTATTACCAAGCCTAACACCATATACTTGCACACATCATAATATGCATACATCCTTCACCAAGTACCACAGGAAAAAAGTGTATTTGGTGAGTTGTAAAGACATTCTAGGGTCCATCTTACCTAAATCAGTTATGAGAATTGGTTCTTGCAAAGGAATGTCGGGGACTGGAACGTTAGTCTTCCCGACACGAACCTTTGCAGGTTTGCGCTGGTGCCTCATCTTCCGTAATTCCGTGTGTTTAAAATGAGAAGCAATGTGAGTCTTCCTATGGCCTGAGGTTCGAAATTTTTTGTCACAGTGAGGACAAGCAAAAGGCCTAACTCCTAATGAAAATGAAAGCACGTTTTAGAATTATTTCAAGGCACTGTATCTCAACCACAAATGCTAATATAAAATGTTATTCCATGCTTATAATTTCATGAATTACGAAGGGATTATATTTTCCCTTGTTTGTATACAGTGTATATTATGCACATTAGAGCATGTACCAAGAGCATTTTAAGTAAAAAAGCAACAATTTACTGTCTTCAGGACAAAGTCTTAAGTTACAAAGCACGTATATCCCAGTGTAAGAATTCTGAAATGTATACAAGTAATCTCCCTTGAACTGTTGCCTGTACACTGGAGTGACAGCACCCATCTCCCCGCTGGGGCTGAGAGGACAGATACTGGTGCTCCAACAGCGTGTGGGGTCTCACAGACCAGCCCTGAGAGGTAGCTGCCACTGACTAAGCAATAATGATGACAGAAGTAACATCCTGCTAACATCGTCTACTACCATGCCCCTTTCTGAAGGAAACATCTGCCCTCCTTTTATTTATTTATTTATTTATTTTTTTTGCGGCACCGGGGATTGAACTCACAACCTCGCGCCTGCCAGAGCAGGTGCTTAAGGCACTGAGCCAAACTCCCAGCCCTAGTTTTTTTTTTTTTTTTTTTTTTTTTTTTTGAGGCAGGGTCGCAGTATGTAGCTCAGGCCGGCCTTGTGCTCGCGTTGTAGCCCAAGCCGGCCTCGAACTCACAACGCTCCGCCTACCTCAGCCTCCCGAGTGCTGGGATTAAAGGCGTGTGCCACCACGCCCGGCTGCCCTCCTTTTAAAAATGTACTGGTACATGAAAATGTAGATTCCAAGAAAGGACATCTAACAAATCCAACTAATTTTAGCTTCCTCAAATACTCAGGCACAGATAGTCTAGCAGAAGCCCTCAGGTCTATGAAGTGACACTGCCAGGAAGCACGGAGCTTCTGAGAGGTGATAAAAAGGTTCTTATTAAGGTAATAGTCTGGATTGCACAAGGTGATTTTTATAGTCTGTGAATTATTTCTCAAAAAAAGCTGTATTTAAAAAGACACAGAATCAATATATGAAAACCTTCATGCCCTAACAATGACAAGAAAATTTTGGGCAGCACAGTGTGTATCCAGGTGTCCCTCCCTGCTAAAGGACTAGGCCTAGGGTCCTAGCCAGTGGGTCCCAGGCCATTCTCTGGCTAACAGCTACAGGCCTTCTGGGACTGTGGATCATCAGGTTCTCCCCTAGAAAGGCTTGGCTGTCTAAAACTAAAGTTGGTCTTACATAAGCAATCTCTTCCCCATTTTCAATTATACTGTTATTTACAAATGCTACATTTCAAACGCCTCCCCCATTCTAACATCAGCTCAGAGAGGATCAAGGCATACCCCTCAGAAGGAAGAAAAATGAACTAGCAGGAACTCAGTTACTGCCACGCCTACTGGGTGCTGTGTGCCAGCATCCTCCTCGGAGGGCCCATGCGTACCTGTGTGCAGGCGGATGTGTACCTTGAGGCTCCCTGAGGTGGAAAAGCTCTTCATGCAGTACTGGCACTTGAAGGCCTTGATTCCGGTGTGGGTTTTGATGTGAGCTGTCAGCGTGCTCTTCACAGCAAACGCCCGGAAACACTGTGGACACTTGAAGGGCTTCTCGTGGGTGTGGATACGGATATGGCGCACGAGGTCACTGGGCTTCCGGAATTCTTTGGTGCAGTAGGGGCACACATGCCACCGCACCCCATTCTCCTCACGAATTGAGCCTAGAGGGACAAGGAAAGCAGAATCGTCCACCCAGCCCAGGAACTGTCACAAACACAGCCGTGCCCTGCAGAGTCCGCCTGCTGCACTGGGAAGAGCTGCGCAGACACAAAACCACAGCTTCCACGCTCACTGCATCAGCAAGTGTGATGACTTCACCTCGAAAACAAAGCCCTAAGGGTCCACGAGAACAAACTCACATCCTCCAAGACACGAGAGCTAACTGAACAGGCAGCAGGGTGCGAATCACAGTTCAACTAAGGACCAGTGAGAATCAAAGTGGATGTGGCCAAATGACTCTACAATCGACTCGAAGGACATAAAGAGACAAAATGAAGTTTGAATAAGCATTGCTTGGGCCTAATATCACAAGTTAAAAATAAAGTAAATGCAAAAAATTAATAAATGTTACATTCTTATGTTATAAAAGGGAATTTAAAAATAATTAAGATAAAGTAATAGTACATATGACAGTAAAGACCTCATAATCAAATGTAAAAGATTCTATCTTTTGTAACTATAAATATTATTCAACTTTCAATCAAATTCAAAACTATTCTCAGCTGAAGTAAAACTCATGGAAACAAAATGATTTCTAAAATAGAAAAAATTGTAAATGAAATTTTGAAAAGTCTTATTACATATATTCATTTACAACTAAATAGTTATCTACAGTAATTATACAGATTATTCAGGTAAAGAATCATCTACATAAAGTCAAAAACATTTTGGTTATATTAATAAAATTCACCAAAAATTTTCAACTCAAATCTATTTAACTCTGTCAGACATAATTTTTTTCTACTTTGTTATCAACAAATACAAAAAATTTTTTCTATATGTATGTGAATATGTAAAGTAAGAAAACATATTTTTCCTGATACTGTTTTTTGCCACAGTAAAATATTCTTAGGAAGGGAGTTATGTGGGAAAGAAAAATAGTAACAGAACTATAATACCTATTAGTTAAAATTAGGAAATCATCACCTAAAGTTCAACTTTTCCAAACAAAAATGATTTAGGATACGACGCAAGTGCAAGGCTGGCCTGAGCTACATAGTGTGACCCTGCCTCAAAAAACCAGGGCCGGGAGTTTGGCTCAGTGGCTTAAGCGCCTGTCTGGCAGGGTGAGGTTGTGAGTTCAATCCCTGGTGCCGCAAAAAAAAAAAAAAAAGATTTAGGAAAACATAGTATAAAACTGTCACAAAGTTCTAATGATTAGGGGGAATAGACTGTAAAAGACGCCAAAATGGCAACTCTCCACACATTAGGCAAAAAAGAAATACTGAATTCAGATTTCCAGCTGAAGCAAATGGAAAGATCTGAAAAGCCAGTCCTATCTCCCATTAGGTAAGTTTCCTTGGTGCTGGACAATAGCTTTCCTCATCAAACACACATTAATACATTTAGAAAGAAAAAACACATAATCATTTTCAAGAGCAACAGAATTTTCTAAAACTCGGCATCTAGTCTTTACCTAAAAGCAAGAAAAGGTGATTGAAATGTTACCAATGCAGCACTCATGGGGAAATAAAAAAGGCGGTTCTGTCAAAGCCATGGAGAAATGCATTATGACTACCCTTAGTTTACAGTGTTCCACTTGTCAACGCAATGAGACAAAAGTAAGAGACACACTGAATAATCTAGAAAGGACATATAGAACATTATTAACAAAAGATATAATCTTTCATATCTTGAAGACCTAGAACCCAAGTTCTAATACATGTAAACCAATACCCTATCTATAAACATCCAACAAAAAAAAAAATGTAAGTACTACTAAAATATAGAGAAAAAAAGATAAATGAATTGTACCAAGTCAAAACATCATAAACACTCAACTGCTAAAACACAGATTTCAAAATATTACCATCTTTAATTTCTCATAGCCAGTAAAAATTAAAATTAGCCCAGCAAAAATATAAGTTCTCTATAACATGACATCTAGACCTCAAAATCTTGTAAGAAAAATGCAACATAAAACTATAATAAGGTACCACTCTTAACCTATGAGCTGAGTACAAAAGGTCCCAAAATTATGGTAACAATCCTTTAACAAGGTTACAAAGAAACAGATACTCCAAGACACTGTTGACTGGAGTAGATACAAATTCATTCAACTCAGTGAAAGAAAACTGTTGGTATCTATCAAAAATTTTAAGAGTCTGTATATCTTTCTTCTTTCATTACCAAGCACATTTCTAACAGAAAACAATGAAATTTATATAAGGCCTGTACAACAGTACTTGTCAGTTTTAATTTCTGAATGTTGATGGCTGTACTCTGGTTATCTGAGAGGATGCCCTACATTTTAGGAAAAATGTACTAAAGTATTTAGAATTAAAGGGGTATTACTGCATATCTGCAAGTTACTCATAAAATTTAGGGGAAAATATAGATAAGTACAGACAGCAAATGAAGCAAAATGTGAACATTTTGGGGAATACAGATGAAAGTATGGGAACTGTTTGTACTGCTATGGAACATTTCTGTTAAGACTAAAATTACTTCAAACTATAAATCTTAAAACAATCTCTATAGAATGCACGCTTTGAAACCTTTGAGAATTCTTGAAAAAATGTCCTAAAGATAAATTTATATTTGTGACATGATGTAGCTATAAACATATCCACTACAGTCTTAGCAAATGACTGCAAATAACCTAAATGTCTATTTATTTAGTAGATAGTAGACTGATTAAGTAAATTGTGACATATTCATAAAATGAAACACTATTGAAGCATTTCAAAAATATGTGTGCTGGAAAAAAGTAACCAGAAAAATAAGACACATATATGCACCCATTTCCTGAAGACAGTAATCTAGATGCCTTATGCTTGCTTAAAGAAGGATGAGGTGCCTCTCCACGGACACAAAACCTAGGCATTGACTAAGCACTTATTAGATGCCAGGAATTACACCACACACATGGACTTTATCAGTGTTCTTCCGTCTGTTCCATCACGAGCCCCATCTGCAGGTGAAAAAGCTGCCATCGCAGAGGCCCACCAACTGGTCAGCTTCATGAAAGCAGCAGATGCTGCAGAGGGCTTGCCCTGAGACTTCAAACAGCTCTGGCAGTGGGATGAGCAACGTCACGAAACGTCACAAGTAGAAACTGTAGAATAAGTGCTGGCTACTGTCACCCACGGAGCGACCGAGGAACCAGATCCAAACACACAGAAGCATTTTATCCCTCAAGGTGGTAAGGCTCCAGGGAGGGACAGATGGACCGGGGACTGTGTTACCAAGTACACATGCCTGCATGTTCCCAGCACTGGAGAGTGACCTCTGAGCCGGCTGATGCACAGATGCCGCTGGCTCACCTGGCTGTGTAGGCACGCCGAGAAAAACCCACCTGCCACGTGGTCAGATACCTCCAGCGCAGCCAGCGAGGAGACCAGACGGCAGTGCGAGCAACCAGACAGTCAGGTCTTCTCCAAGTGCTGCAGCAGTTTCTCACTGAAGTTTTAAAATCTTACTTACAGGTGTTCTTTCAGGGATCAAAGCCCTGAGGAATAGGTCACCCTGTGCCTAAGTCATAATCAGGAATTTCACCATTTCTTTGAGCTGCTCTTCGGGCTTACCACAGCATATTTATTAGTAATAGTATGTAAAGTATATGTGATTCTCCCTAAATACAGCATAAAGAGAAGTTGCTAACAAAAAAGGTGTTAAAACACAAGATCACTTTACTACCTCAACTTCTTTATTTGAAACTTTAAGTAAATTTCTTTATAAAGACAATATGAATAGAAAACAGCAACCATATTTTAATGAAAAACTGAAATAGAATGTTTGGAAGGTTTTATTTTATTTTATGTGTGCAGACACAAGTATGGAGGATATATCAAAACTATCTGCAAATAGCGATCACATTTCTTTAAATTGTTTCAATGTTAATGTATATTCTACAACACAATAAATTTGATAAATTGATTTAAAAGCAGGTTCTGGTGCCATAAAATATATATATATCATGGTACAATCTAAAAAGAAAAAAAGAAAAAAAAAGAACCAGGCAAATCCAGCAATGTGTTGTAAAGGAAAAACAAACAAAAAGAGAAGAAAAGGAAAAAGATCACACTCTAGATGGAATGCATGCTTTTTTTACATTAACAAATCAACTACTTTAATTTACCATGTTAAAGATTAAAGACAATATAATCAGACAGAGGAAAAGAAGGCACTGGATAATGTCCAGCATGGTTAGGAAAAAAAAGCTACCTCTTGACAAATTATAGAAATGAACTCCCTAAATCTGAATGCCATCTATGAAAAACTTACAAAAATCCAGGCTCAATTATGAAACACTAAATCAGCCACTTTAAAAACTGAGAAGGAACCTGTCAGTACCTCAGATAACACGGTATGAGAAGCCCACGTCAACATAGTAAGACTGGAGAAACTGTCATTGTTCTTTTATAAATGTCTATATGGAAAACCCAAAATCATCTACAAATTGCTACAATTAATAATAGAGGTTAAGAGAATGCAGAACTCACAATGCACATGCAAAAGTAAATTCCTTTCTACATACCAAAACAAACCTACGAAACCTACAGATAGTTCACAGCAACTAAATGAAACCTACAGATAGTTCACAGCAACTAAATAAGCAAGGTAAAGGAATAAAAGAGTAAGTCTAGCAGATCGGCAAGACCTTTAGGCACAAAAGACATCAACAGAAGGAAAATGCATATAAAAGAGGCTGTATTTCAAAGACATAAAGTTTCCTGAAGACCAAGTTAATTCTAAAGAGAATGAAAAATCCAACACATGATTTAAGAGTTATTATAAAATAATGGGGATAGGGCCAGGGATTTAGCTCAGCAGCATAAACACCTGCCTGGCAAGCATGAGGTTGTGAGTTCGATCCCTGGTACCAATAATAATAACAATAATAATAATAATAATAATAATCATGGGGATAGTACAATATTAACATTAACACAAAGGAACAGGTTAGTGGAACAGAACTGAAAGCCCAGAGCTATACATACCCTTGGTAATTTCAGGAAAACATTAGACAAGGGGTAATAAATATAGTCAGTTCTTCAATGGTGAACACACAAAAACATCTGAAAAAATTATACCTACACTGAACATATACACAGATTTTTTCTTGTCATTATTCCCTAAAAAATAAAGTATAACAACTTTTTACAAAACATTTACATTATAATATTAGACATTATAAACACTCTGGAGTTAACTGAAACTAGACAGGAGGATGTACGTAGGTCATGCAGATAGCAGACAACATGTATCTTATCTAAGGAACTTCCACATCTTGGGATTTTGGTATTCACAGGGCCCTGGAACCAGACCACCCTCAGATAGACAAGGATGATGATTTTTTTTTTTTTTTTTTTTTTTTTTTGCGGCACCGGGGATCGAGCTCACAACCTCACGCCTGCCTGACAGGCTCGTAAGCCGCTGAGCCAAATTCCCGGCCCTGGTTTTTTTGAGGCAGGGTTGCACTGTGTAGCTCAGGCCAGCATTGTGCTCGCGTTGTAGCCCAAGCCGGCCTCGAACTCACAACGCTCCGCCTACCTCAGCCTCCCGAGTGCTGGGATTAAAGGCGTGCACCACCACGCCCGGCTGGATGATGATTTTTTAAAAGCAAGTAAACCTGAGAACTGCACCACCCTGAAGTCCACACACTTTGCAACCAAAGGATGTCAACTTCTTGTAGCACAACACAATAACCAAAGTTCATGGCAACATCCCTAGGTCAACCAGAAATAATTAACAAGTCCACCCTCTAGTCTAAAAGATCAAGTGTGCAAATGCTTTGAGAAAGGTTTCCACACAAAATAATCACAGCACACCATTTTCGTACTTGAAGGAATACATAATCAGGTTTCCTAAGTCTCTTTCACCATAATTTCTAGATTGTCATATTTCACCTAAATAAACTTCAAACTTAACTAAAATTTCAGTGATTTATCTATCACAAGTTAAATGATTAACATAAAAGCAGGTTACATTTTCAGTTAATATGCACACTTCTTAATAAAGCAGATTCCACCAAAAACTGAGCAAATCTAAGAACAGTAACTTTACAAGGCAGATTAAGATCAACCTGGGACTCTAATCCAGGTTAATTCCAAGCTATGAAGAAAGTGTTATAACTGACAAGAACAGTTTTCTCGTGGTCACTGGAAGTCCTAACAGAGGGAGTGTCTATGTAAGAATGTGTGCCCAGTAACTCTCCTGCCACAGCACCAGTGAAATGAAAAACAAGACAGAAAGGGCACTGGCTCCAAACTGTACCAAGGACCATACCTACTCTAAAATTACTAGAACGGCACACACTCGCTGAGTGCTACAGATATGAAGTATACACAAGTGCTTGGGGACTAGGTAAACCCTATATAAGTGCTTGGGAACCCCCTATCAATATTGCTGGAAGTGCCAGAGAGTGCAGGGGGGAAAGCTATTTCTGGCACCTGGAAAGGCATCTCAGAAGAAGGTGACATCACAGTTTAGGGATGCTTGCTATTTAGCATTTTCAGGAAGGAAAGTCAGGCCTTTTTCCTGGGAGAACTGTTTCCCACTTAGTGGCCTGCGGCCAGGTAAGAGCATCTTCAATGTAGCATAGCAACTAGACAAGAACAAGCAGTAACTCATATATGTATCTGTAACACTTTATTAGGAACATGTGAACACACCTGCTGCAACCTGTAAGGCTATGATACAGCTATCCACCCCGCTCCCCACCCGCTGCCCCAAGTTCTGAGACCAGGAAACACTGGAGAGCAGGAAACCTGTTTTCCACCTGCAGAGCAGCGTCAGATGAAGGGAACAGAGGATTCATGCTGTATTGCGTGAAAAATGGACTTCACAGCCATGTGTCATCCATGTATAGAAAATTATGCTTAGAAAAGAAGCACCAACAGATATGGCAAGGTAGCCCCATGCCTTACAGTGAGAAAGTAAATGTACCCCAGGATGTCTGGAAGAGGCTTGCACAACACAGGAGCACTCTGCCCGAAACACAGGCTCTGTGAATAAATCCTGCTTCCTAGGCAAGAGCCCCACTGTGCATTAAGGAGTTCAGACACAAACAGAATTCATTCCAGGCCAGACAGGGCTCATCACCAAGAAGGTCCTCCAGTCAGCACAGGAGAATGCAAGCGCACACCACTCTAGGCGTGGTGCAAGACGAGACAGGGCTGCACGTCAGAGGGCTTCTGGGAGGGCAGCACAGAAGCAACCACCCGTTCGGTCAGAGAACATTGGAAAGGGTGAGGAAGACACATGGTGAACGCACAGGAATGGGAAGACGGCAGGAACCCCACTGCACTCCACAGTAAGAGTGTACCCCGAAGAATAACAGAGGGAAGCCTGCAGTGCAGGTTGAGATGCGTGACAGTGGACCCAGAGCCAAGAGGAGGAGGCAGGGAATGGGACAGGAGTGGAAATTCAGGCAAAGTGGGGCTGGGAGGTGGCAAACGGCAGCAGCCAGAGGAATGGGCAGGAAGAGCTCAGCAGGAAACCAAGGCAATGGAGTCCAGAGGCAAAAGGCAGCAGAAGCAGAAACTGAAGGAAATAACGGATCTACACTGTGAGAGGTAGCCAGTGTTAGCAGAGAGGGCAAAAACAGCTGCAAGTCTGAACCTGGGCGCCGGCTGAGAAGCTAACCACTGGAAAGATCACGGAGGAATCAAGAGGTACATCCAGAAAGTTTCACAGGTGCCATCACTTTCACTTTCAATACATCAACTCCAGTTAGATTCAGAATGTGCCACAAACACGTCACTTTAGGAGACGAGGAGGGGCATGCTTCTCAAACAAAAGCATATGCAAGTGAAGGATGAAACACTCTAAACTACCTGGTAGAAATGGTGACTTCTTCTTTATCACTTTTTTCTCTTTTTTATCCAACTTCTCAGGGCTTTCCTGCCCTTTGTCCTGCCCTGCATCCGGAGGGTCACCTTGCTCGGTGGAAACGCTGGAGGTGTCCGGACTCTGAGTTGGCGCTGCAGACGTCTTGGTGTGGCTGCAGTCGCTGGGAGGTGCTGCAACTGGAAGTGAAGACAGCCCACTGTTTTCTAAGGCTTGCTGAGACAGAACAAAACTAAGAGGTTAGAAGAGGCAACGGCCCGCATCTGCCTACCAACATCAACCCCAAGAAGCCATAAAGCTGCACCCACTAAGTTCTAACTCCACTAGAAGAAACCCATCCTACAGTCCCAAGTGATCATTAATCAGCATAGCTCCTTTGGCTGTAAATGTCCCTGTAGGTACCTGACATCTAATCCCCCACCCAAAATACAATATGAGAAGCAGTTATGTTTCTAAAGTAAAGGGAATTAAAACTCATCAACTTTCTGAACTCTCACCTCAGACAATTTAGGTTGTATCTGAACGGATTTGGGACTTAAGGCATACGTTACACTGGGCTGACTTTTAAGACACTGACTACGGCATGACATCCCGGCCAACTTCTTGCCATGAGGTTTTGGAGAAAGGTTTTGTCTGTGTGGTACTGGGGACTGAATCCAGGGGCAGCACACTGAGTTACATCACTAGTCGCATATTTATGGGTCGCACAAGGGCACTAAATTGCCCACCTGGGCTTGAACTTGCAATCCTCTTGTTTAAACAGAGACCAAGAAGAGGAGGAAGGCCCCTTCTGCGGAAGTGAGGAACTTCTATGAAATGCGACCTGCACTGGGCAGGGAGGGCTCTCTCCACTCCCTTCTTCTCTCTGCCCATGTGTGCTGGGGCGGTTCTTGCACCAATAACAAAGCCAGTAACAAGGCCCTCTGCATTACAAATGCCTACTACTGCCTCAAATAGTAAACCAGAACCTCAAGCATGAAATATTTCCACCTTGTCTCTCAACAGGAATAGACACAACTCCTGAAAAATCTACTCTAAACAGTAAAAGTTCACTTAAAAATAAAAAAAGGGCTTTCAGTTTTTTAATGCATAGATTAATGAATTCTTTAGAATTTTGTATTGTCCATAGCTAATCAAATGGGCAAATTTTGTTTCACTATAATCTTTTTCAATACAGACACATTTTAAATCAGAACATTTTCACTGAGATAAGCCCTGCAAAATCTCTTTCAACTACCACTCCTGCTTTCTGCCAAAGCACCAGTGTGAAATTCTCACGCCAGCAGGTAAACGTGCTTCACCTGGAGAATGTCCTGGCTGAGGCCCACTGTGATACTTAGTTGCTGCCCGGGCTGCGGAGACTGGTGAGACTCCACAGGCCCTGGCTCGGACAGCTCCAGGAGTTGCTGGATGACATCGGTCACTGCCTGAGAATTCTGCTGACTGGAGACCGAGGAGCCCTGGGCTTCTGTCTGCTGAAGAGGTAAGGTCTGAAAGAGTGTGGCCTGGAACACAGTAACATTTTCATTAGAAATACAAATGGTACAGTTCAGTTCAACACCTCACTGATTCTTGTGGCAGGCACAACACCGGCTCTTAAAAGAACACACGCAGCAGAACTGTTCTACTCTGACTTGCTAAAAAGTTTCTGTGCAGAGACTCAATTCAGGATGGCAGATTGAGCACATTAACCCTCACCTTCCTAGCTGTCCATTAAAAAGAAGTGAATGGATTTTAAAAGCATAAAGTTACAAAAAGAAAAAGAAATAATAAAACCAGAGTGGTCAAAAAATTCAATACATTTTTGAAAAACAGACAACTTAAAGAATAAATCCAAGCCAAGAACATCTGAGGCACGGCTGCGCTACAAGAGAAAGCCAACCTGCAGAAGCCAAGGGGTCAGAAATGCCATATTCGAAGGCCATGAGAGCAGTGAAAGCACTCCTGGCATTGCAGAGGTGGGCGCACCAGTCCACCGACACAAAACGCACAACACTGAGGGCCAGCCCTCATGGGAACTACGGATTTTAGTTAATCATTAGTACATCCATATTCCTTCACCACCTGTAACAAATATACCACACCAATATAAAGTGCGAATCATAAGGGAAACTGGGGGGTGTTCTCTGAATTTTATGCTCAAATTTTCTAAAATTAGTCTATCTATTAAAAAATGTAAATAAAGAACCTCCTTGCTATCCTCACAAAACAAGAGACAATTAGGCACTTTAAGGTAAAAAGTGAAGGCGTGCCCTATCAAAATAAAAAGAATAAACTATGGGGAGAACCTGTGTACTTTTTGGGGCAAGCACTTAGTTCCACAGACTACTACATCAGAAAATAAGAAATATTACCTACAAAAAAGCTAATTAACTCTTAAGTTATAATGTAAAGATAAAAAATATTTAATAACCAATAATACTACAAGAATTATAATTACATACATTAATGATTACACCTCATCTTATTTTTACAGGTTTAGATGACAGTTCATAAATCAGGATTATCTATCATTATTCTAAAGTTTAAAAAGAGTAGCTTTCTTTCATTAATTAAAAAAAAAAGTAGCACTTTATTCAGAAAAATTTCATAGTACCTCTTTGGTACTAAATATTTAATTTTAAAGATCATATTTTAAATGACAGATTTTAGTTTTTAAAAATTCTTTCAAAAACCAAAATACCATATTTACCGTGATAACGTGCGCAGTCTCTGTAGAAGTTGCGGAATTAGCAGGGCCTCCCATGTGCATCTTGCTGATGTGAGTATTCAAGCTGCCTAAACTTTTAAATACACAACTACATTCTGTACAATTATAGGTAGGACCATTCTTGACCTTGAAGAAAAAAAAAAAAAAAGTTATTTCTTTACAATTACTAAACACTTAAATTATAGCAAATCATATTTTACCATTCCATTCAAATGAGAAAAATAACCTATCCTTTCAACATTTTTTTTTACATCAAACAGCTCAGGAATCCATGACCCAAAATTTAATAAATATTTATAGTATAAAATTAATTGAAATTTCACAGTCTTTTATGCAAAAAAAGAAATGGCTCAGCTCAGCATGGGACACAAATCTGTAATACCAACACTCTGGGATGATAAGACAAAGGAGCACAAGTTCAAACCCAGCCTGGACAACTTAGTGAGACCCTGTCTCAAAATAAAGAAATAAAAATAAAAGGCGTTGGGATGTAGCTCAGTGCAAATGCCCTCTGTTCAATCCCCAGTACTAAAGGGGAAAAGAAACGGCTCTGCGATGACAGAATGTCTTTCAGGTATTGTAATTTAATAAAAAATGTCTGACGTGTGTTTTCAGTTTCTTACACGGTTAAATATTATGTTTAGTAATAAAAACTAAACATTTATAAATATTTACCTTTTGGGGGCCTAACACACAGTTTAAGAAGGATGGTCACACGATATGTAAATTTTTCTTTCCCTATTCTGATACTCCATATCAATGACTAATTTTTAAAACTATAATAAAGCAAAAAGCTGACCACAAAGAGTAATAAAATGAGTAAAACTGAGTAATAACATCTACAAACAATAAACGTCCAAAATATTCCATCATTCAAACTAAACTTTAGTAATCATTGCAGTTACGAAGTCTGGCTTAAAAACTCACTAGTCTTCTCTAAACTTAAATAAGATTTCCATTCTATTTCTAACCGCTTCTTATCCACCAAATGTAAGGTTTTAGTTGCCTGACAGGATTAGACAATATTTACAAACCAGGTGGTGCATGCCTGTAATCCCAGCACTCGGGAGGCTGAGGCAGGAGGACAGATGTGAGTTCAAGACCAGCCTGGGCTACAACAGTGAGTTCAAAGGCTAATCTGAACTACATAGTGAAACCCTGTCTCAAAAAAAATTTTACAAATCGATCTCTAGAGGCCCTGTCCAGAACAACGCACCAACTATAGGCCCCAGGACGCCTTCCACGGCACAGGCAGGTACCGGCCTGCTACAGGGGTCTCCATATGCGGGAGCACTAATAACATCTCACAGCACTATACTGAGGTGCCAGGGAGGGATGTCTGTGTGCTATACAAACAAGCAATATTCACAAGCAATTGTGCACACTCAGTGGCAACTCCACAAGAATGACTTACAGAGCCCAAAAGTACTTTGCAGGATGAAACCTCGCAGTAACAGTACCTCAACAGCATTTACACGCCCTTCCTGCTGTCTCTGGGTCTCAGACAATAAAGAGTTTTAAACTCCAAGGTCACTTACGTGACATGTGAGGCTTAACTCCAAGGAAAAATTAAAATGATACATTATTTGCTTTTAAAAATATGGTAATTTTCATTGCACAAAAGTTTCACAGAATAAATTGATCCATGATAAAAGTACCTGTACTGTTTAAATATTTCTTTATATTCTGTAACTACAACTTAAATAAGACCTCACAGCATAGCAGTAAGAACAAAGGTCCGTCTGCTTTGCAGAAGCAGGCCTGGAGGGTCCGCACGGCAGCGTAAGCCGCAGACAGCACAGAACCGTGCACTGCTCCTGCTGAGAACGGCAGCGGGCTCGCAACGCAGGCCACACGGGGACCGGATGGCTGCGCCCAGGGCCACGGCTCCAGAGCCAGACTTCTCCCTCAGTCACACTTCCTGCCTTTACACTTGAGAGTGCATTTCTCTTCTGCTTGAAGCGATAAAACACATTATTCAAGTTGACAAATCATAGCTAACATAGGTATGATTATTTTCAAATATTTATTTATCAAACTAAGAACAGAAAAAAACTTCTTCTACATACACTAAACCAAAAAAGGTTCCCATACACTTTTTTTTTAAAACAGGTTGGTCAGGAAAAACTCACTGGGCACTTTTTTTGTCCCTCGGTACTGGGGCTGGATCCAGGGAGTGCTGAGTTACATCCCAGACCTTTCTTTTTCACTCTGAGTTAGGGCTGGCTAAATTGCCCGGCTGGCCTCCAACTCGTGATCCTCCCGCCTCGGCCTCCCAGTAACTGGAATCACAGGCAGGCACAATCACACCCAGTCCAATCTGCACTTTTAGAAGATGGAACGCAACTTCTCAGGTTCGCCAATAACACTGTGAAACACTGTGCACAGCCCAAATACTGTGTTTACCTCTGAGTGCACTCTCTGTACATGGGACTGAAGATTCCCTTTCTGAGAAAAGGCAGCAGGACAAAAGGCACAGGCATGGGGTTTTTCACCTGTATGTTTAATCATGTGGGTTTGCAACGCCCCCTTCTGGTTAAAAGCTTTTCCACACTCACTACATTTAAATGGCCTTTCACCTAGAGAGGGAAAAAAAGGATCATTACACCAACATTTTAAGACTGAAAAGAGAAAATGCTAATTACCCAAACTCAAGACCCCAAACCTACTCCTCCAGCCAAAACAGCTCCCCAAACTCTACACTCAGATACACAACTGTCTACTCAAAATCTGAAAATGAACATGCCCACACCAAGTGTCTCAATCATCTCCCAGACGTGTTCCAGGGCAGTGTTCCTGCCAGAGTTGCCCGCCCAGGCATCAGTCATCCCCCTCTGCAGACCAGCCACTCCCACCGGCTCTGCCCTGTAAACACACCCAGGCAGCCCTGTCCACACCCGCACTCCCCCAGCTGGCTAAGGCACAGCCTAGGCGCACAGGTGGACGGACGCGTCTGGGCTGTTCTCAACTCAGGGAGCCATTCGGAAATGAGGCCACAGCCGGCTTTAGCTGTCCAGGGCTCTCCAATGGCACCAAATCCAATCACACTGCCCCACTTCCTAACCCACCTCCCACGGTCACCCCAACATAGCAGGAGATCTGCTCTTGAGACCACGGCCTAGAACAGCTTCCCCAAGGGTCCATGTAGCTCCCTCCCCTTCTCAGGAATGACTTTTCAATCCATTCTAGCTAACATCAAAATCTCCCTTACTCAACTCCTTTCTCTGTTTAATTTATCATCAGTGACTTTTAATAGTTTACTTATTATACATCTTTCCTCACTAAAATGCACCGTCCAAGGTAAAGTTTTTGTCTGTTTTGGTCATGACTCTACTTTCAGTACCTAGGACAGTACCCCACACACATTAGCTTTCAACAAATACATACTGAATGAAAGGACGCATGAAAAGAAATTAGGTTAGGTTAAAACGTAACTGCAAGTTAGTTTAAAGTCTAGTCTCAATTGAAGTCTCATTCTTTAACTACGGTGTGAGTCAGAAATAATATCAGATAGACCCCTGCTTCTCTGAACAAGTCTCAGGGTACGGAAGTGCACGGAACAGAGGTTCTGGCAGGAGACAGCCTTCTCTCGTTCTAGAGAGCAGTGCAGGAGAGAAGCAGGCAGGGCCTGAACCGCAGTGAGGACACCCAACCTGTCCAACATGACAGCACCTGCGGGGTACCCAGCCTTTCCTGGGTGAGGCCGGGTGGAGTCGCACACACGGGTCATCACAGGCACGTGAACCACCTGAGTGGGAGCACACGTGAAAGAAAGAAGGAGCAGTGCACACGTGAGCCCTGCTCCGTCCCCCGCAGGCCAGCCTGCCTTCGGGACCACGTCAAGGGCTGGGAAAAGTGCCCTCCCCAGCACCCAAGGCAGCGCAGAGGTCGGTGAGCACAATGATGTGTTCAGGAGCTCAACGCGGCTCCCAGAGCCACGGGCAGGAGCGTCACAGGGCACGCATACACAACTCTGGAGGTGTGAAGACACCTACAGGACACGTATGCATTTGTGCATTTATTTGATATAAACTGCTTAAGGTGCACGACATCTGTAAAGTGGGCATAAGGATTCCATTGTCAAGCTGTTTATATGTCTCTGCATAGTTATGTTACTTTACACAAATTATTTTTTGAACTATTTTTTCATTAATTAAAACTTACAAAAACTAAGCTAGAACTTACACAATACAATAAGCTAGAATTTGTACAAATACAATGTATTATCACATTTACAATAAGCTAGAATTCATACAAATACAATGTCTTATCACATTTTAAAAGACTGCACTTTCTTCTCTTGCTCTAAGAATAAATATATGATGGTGCTCTGAAAATATCAACTTTAGATATATAAACAAGCTTGGAAATCATCTGAGATTCTACAATACTCTACAAAGAGGTATTTCATTAAAATACTGAAAAAGAAAAAAGCAACATAACACAATCAGAACTGGTGGACAAACGATGGTTGCTGACCACACAATGAGATCTCATTGCTTTGTTACTATAAAAGGAACCAAATGAGAAGAACAGAAGAAAACAAAATGACAAAACTTGGGTCATTTTAATTTTAAATAAAAACATTTGCAGTTTTCCTTTGTCCTTTCCTAGGGAAGACCACTTACTAAAACAATATTATAAATTGACTGTTTTACAAGATGTCAGAGTATCCAGCTATGAATACAGTACTTACTTTCAAATACCAAGTAAAACTAACAATTGAGCAAGATAAGGCACAGAGTTTGTATTGCTTTAATGTTTCCCAGCCTAGTCAGTGAAAGTATCCTTAGAACGGAATACAAAGTCTCAGTGCTTACTTTGTTAATTTAGATCTCATTAGTCCAGTGCAACCCCTGACAGTAATACTCCATAGATACTTATGAATTAAATGAGCAAATAAATATCACATCAATAATATTTCTGTTACTGACAATGCACCATATGTCAGACTTTTTCCATTTATACTTCAGGACAACTATATGGCCAATACCCACATATCTCAACTAAAAAAATGAAATCACAGAAAGGTTGGGTAATTTCACCAAGATCATGTAACAAAACTATAGAAAAGCCAGGATTGGGTTATGAAACACATTTTTTCCTTAAGCCACGTAACAGGTGATACAAAAGTGAAAGGTTGTCATACCTGTGTGTATCCTTATATGTCGCGTTAACTGGCTTGGCTTTTGAAAGGTCTTTCCACAGTGTGGACATGAATACGTAAAACCACTTCTGTCAATGTTCCTATTATAAGACCTTGACACCCTATTTAATACAGAGGAGAAAACAGTCATTAAGTCGTCTCCCTTGTATTACAGTTTCAAAGTGAAAATTCTACCAGAAAGTTTAGCTAAGGTATCTCAGAACACATTTTAATGATAAATAGATCACATAAAAGACAAGACACACACATTTAATAGTTTCCTATATTCAGTATCATAAAATTCTATTTTCTACTTTCTGATGAAAAGAAAAACCTGGTTAAAAACAAAAAACAAGTCAAACAGTGATTTGGGAAGGAAGGGACAGAACAGCCCTTCTAGATCAAGCTTTACCTGTCATGGTCAACTACAGAGACATGTGCAGGTGCATTTCCACAGTGACACCATCTTTCTGCTACCACCTATGGTCTCCTTGCTTTCAGCAGCCACCTGGATGCCGGTGATTCCCAAACTTCTGCCTCCCACAACCTAGGAACTTCCGCTGAGTTCCAGCCCTGGGCAGCTGGCTCTACCCGCTTTGCCTCACAGGTGACTGCCTGGCTGGAAGCGCCAACCTAGCACATCTATAACAGAACTCCGCATTATCCCAGCCTGTTCCTTTCCATGTCAGGAAACGCAGACTCCTGAAGGCACAGCTTTAAATCTCAGGGGTCACGCTGGATTTTCAAGTTCACCTCCAAAAGCCACTGGTTTTACTCTGAAACTCCCCAACATACTCATATCACTCAATGTTTTTAAGTCTCCAGTAAATATCTACTAATTATGGTAAAATTTCACAAATTCAGCCAGATTACCACCATTTTGTTGTGAAATAAGGGGTAAAAGTGTGTTCATAAATGTGTGGACACTGCTTTTGGGTGAGATTTCTATCTGTGACTGCAGATATAAGAAGCTCATTGACCTCAAAGCTACTGAAGGACGGGGTAAGGACACTGCCCCTTCCTCGGGCGCCTTCCTGATTAATGGTGAGGTAAACACTGAAGACAGCCAGGAGTGCTGCTGCCGCCAAAGAAATGCTGCTTTATTGCTGAGATCTGTTGTTTATTATTGTAATGAGTACATGTTTGCAGTACATAATGTTTACAGTTCTTCTGCGGAGTTGGCACATTCACGTAACACATATCAATTCCTTTTCTCATCTTCTTTCTCTTATTTCCTTCTCCCTCCTTTCATTTCTTGTCTTCTTTTCTCTCTGAGAAAAATCTATCTCCCTACTTCCTAATACTATCTTTTGTGTTGCTCCTCATTTATAATTTGGGTTTCTAATACAACATAAGCCGTGTGATATTTAATTTAAGGCTGTCACATCCCTCTCTACCTCTGGCCCTCATCATGGTCGTGGGACAGAACTGTCCTTCCATGGCACCTCTGCAAGCGCCTCGGGAAGGGTCCCCTGCTACCTTCTGGTCCACAGGGCAGCCAGGGTCACCCTCAAGCCTGGTGGGGCTCAGCCCCACACTCCCCGCAGGGGGCGCACATCACACTGCCATCCTGATTCTCACACCCAGGAAGCTCAGTGCTGGTGCTCAGGCATCTACTCTCCCGCAGCCTGGTTTTCCTTGACCTGGGTCTGCTCCTTTTTCTTCCCTGATCTCCTTCCTGCTTAGGAAGGCCCTGAGGATGCAGCCTCATCTGTATGACTCATTCTTCAACCCAGGAAAACCCAAAAGTCAGGGCTGGCTCTGTGTGTAATGCCCACCTAAATATTTCCAATTATCTTTAAAAACTTCAAGGGAACATCAAAATTGTTGGTTCTAAAGTCTCACCAGAATAAAAACCTAATGTGTACAGAGAATGTGCATTTATTTCTGATGTCAAAATAGCTGAAATAATACAGTATTAGGGGATAACACATTTTTCAACAATAATAAAATGAAAAGGTAACACAAGAGATGGGTGACCAGATGAAGATGTTCAGGCAACACTTCTAGTATGCTGTGTCTAAGAGAATAAATACATGCTACACAGCAGTTAGACATTTCATATATTTTATGAATACCTCCATGTGGAACTTCTTGTTAAAAACACAGATATTTTCCAATCACCAGGATTGAGAAGGGTAACAAGCTAAACTGACAGTAAAACCAAACACTGGAACTGCCTCTTGCGGTTTGTTCAAGCAGTTAGATCTAAAAGTATGACAACTGATAACCATGAACTAACTACAGCACAAGGGCCAGAAAGAGCTCTTCACTTCATTTGATTAAGAAAAAAAAAAAAGTACAGCAAAATACAGAGTCAGGAGTAGATAAAATGTGAAAATTTTGAAAGTAAGGTTCACTAGAAATAAATGTATGTAAGAATCCAAATACAGGCATGGTTGTTAAGATTCTAAATTCTAAAAGTAGACTTCTAAACCAGGGTTTAAATCTTTAGCTCTTGACTTATCAGCTATGAAACCTCACGAATGTTAACCGGCCTGTCTAACTCAGGCTTTCTCATCCGCACAATGGGGATTCGAACGCAAGCAGAGCCAGGCATGGGGGTCTGCACTTGTAATCCCAGCCTGGGGAAAGCGGAAGTGGGAGGATCACTGCAAGTTCAAGGTCAGCTGGGCTACACAGTGGAATACATAGAGACCCTGTCTCAACCCTCTCCCTAACAAAAAATCAAATCAAATCAAACTGGCCTCATGGAATTGTCTGTAGTACTCTAATGATTCTATTTATACATGTTTTTGTATAAATGACAAAAAGAGAGCCAGGCACACAGGCATGCTCAACAGTACTCATTAAAAAGGTGGCAAAGTAGCCACTTACAAATCCATTTTACAAATTTTGTTAAGTGCCCATAAAAATACAGTGCCAGACCCTTGTTGTATAGCTTTTACACAGTTATTCTTGTCAATATTTCTACCAGAAGGCCCGGTCCTGCCCACTCACCTCTGCACTGACCAGCCCTAGGTGGACAGCAGCCACACATTAGGAGTGGCAGTCTGATGCCGACAGGCTGTGTGGTCCCAACTGCTGGCATCTTTTTCTAAGGCAGTAAATATTTTCAATCGGTCACACTGGAATACCCACTTTTCACATCCTACACGGGGTTCTTACCAAGCTTAACGAACGACTCATACCTCACTTTATAGTGCGTCTTCATGTGCTCCTTCAGCTCTGCCGAGGTCTCAAACTGCTGCTTGCAAGCCTTGCAGGTGTGGAAACGCTTGCCGGCCAGCTCCTGCCGGTGCTCCTCCATGTGGATGGCCAGCTGGCTCTGCAGCGTGAACTCATCTCCACACTCGGAGCAGATAAGGTTCTGGGGAGGAAACGAAGCAGTGAGCAGCACGGCCAGTCCCGGCCACTGCTCCTTAGAAGAACTGAGGTCATGAACAACTAATACGTAAGTGACGCTTGCCTCTGGGACAGATACCACTGCACCACTCAAAAATATCGCTGTGCCCAAATCTGGAGGTACGAAACAATTTCTCCATTGGAAGAAATGATACTGGGGAAAGGAGAGAACACCACTTTTTTTTTTTCCCCACAGTATCTCACCGTGCAGTTCAGGCTGGCTTTAACTCACTATGTATCCCAGGCTGGCCTTGAGCTCAAACTCGTAGCCATCCTCCTGCTTAGCTCACAGGCAAGTGCTCCGACACACAACTTGACCACCAATTTCTTTAACAATTTTGTCTGAATATGCTTGCAGTACCTAGTAATCAGACTCACCTTGGGAAACTGGTCCCTAGGTGCAGACGCACACTGTACCTTGACCATGTTCACACCCACCTCTCTGCCCTTCTTCTCCCCTTTCCTAGATCCTGTTCCTGTCTCCAGAAAGCAGCTCCCTGTTCTCTGCCAACTCTCCTTTACTCTGTTCTTTATACTTTGGGTCTCTCATATTGGAGCAATCATGCAATGTTTAGCCTTCGGTGTCTGATTTATTTCACTTAGTAGTATGGTCTCAAGGGCCATCAACTTTATAACAAATGACTCAAGTTTATCCTTTATGGATGAATACAAATGTATATATAAATATAAATCATATTTTCTTCATCCATTCACCTGCTGATGGACATATAGGCTGCTTCCATGATTGAACTAATGTCAATTGTGCTGCTATAAACATGGGTCAAATGGGATTATTTTTAGAAATACTAATTGGCAGAGTGGTTGTACTAATTTACATTCCTACAACAATGTTGAAGGGTTCTACCACCACTACATTGCAAACTAACCAGCATTTGTTTTGAATCCTTGAATCCATTCTGATTGGAATAAGATGAATTTCTATTGTTTTGATTTGCATTTGTATAATGGCCAAGATACTGAATGTTTTTTCATATAGCTATTGGCCAGTTGTACTTTTTCTTCAGAGAAGCATCTATTAATTCTGATGGCCAAATTTCTGACTGGGCATTTTATTCAGTTCTTTATATATTCTAGGTATAAATCATTTGTCTGAGGAGTACATGGCAACTGTTTTTTGTCTGTTTGCTTGTTTGTCATTCTGCAGATTGTTTCTTCATTCTGTTGGTTATTTCCTTTGCTGTGCAAAAGTTTCTAACTTCATATACTCCCATTTGTTGATTCTTGGTGTTGTCTAGTGAAATGGCTATGTTCTGGAAGTCTTTGCATACGCCTATGTCATCAATAATTTTACTTATTTTATCTTCCAGCAGATTTAGTGTTTCTGTTTCTATATCTAGGTCTTTGATCCAATTTAATTTGATTTTAATACAAGGTGAGAGACAAAGATCTAGATCCATTCTTCTGCATGTGGATAACCAGTTTTCCCAGCACTATTTGTTAAAGATGCTATCTTTTCTCCAGCACATGTTGCTGGCACGTTGGTCAAAAATTAGATGGTTCAGGCCTGGGATGCAGCTAAGCACACAGCACCTCTCCGGCAAGGGGAAGGTCCTGGGTTCCATTCCTGGACCACAAACAGAAACAAAACAAAACTACCAATAAATAAGTAAATAAATAAAACCTAAAATATATTTTTTTTAATTAGATGGCTGAGGAAGTTTGGGGCAGTTTCTGCACCCTCGAATCTATTCTGACGCTCACCGTGTCTGTTTCCGTGGCAGTACTATGCTATTACTGCAGTTCCGGAAGTCCAGGACTTCAATGCCTCTTGCTTCACTCTTGTTGCTCAGAACTGCTCTGGCTATTCTGGGTCTCCGGCTCCACATAAATTTTAGAATTTAGAATTGTTAAGTCAAGTGAATTATCTGTCCAAGTGACTGACAGGCAACCGCCACTAGGTCCACCTGTTCTGTGGGATACAGAATGACTTCACCACCACAACAGGGTCAGGAAAGGGTAGTGGGTGTAGCTCAGTAGTAGAGTGCTTGCCTCACATGGGTGAGGTCCTAGGTTCACTCTCCACACCACAAAGAAATAATTTAAAGGATCAGAAAAGAATTTGAGGTAAGATTATTACTTTACAGATCACCTTAAGACAGTATGACCACTGATAAGGTTTTAGACAGAGACAGCTTGTCATCCATTTAACTTGATTTACAGGCAGAGTGGATCACATACTACCCAGCTGGATGTGTTAGTGAGTCTGAGCATTGCTTTTTAGATCTTTTTGGTTTTGTTTAGTCCTTGTTTGTCTTTTCTCTTTCCCTCCCATCTTCTTCACCAGTCTCCCCAAACTTGGGGAATAATCTTCCTTTGTTTTTTAGTCTTACTTCTAATCCCTTCTTTTATTTCTTTCTTTTTTTTTTTTTTTTTTTTTTTTTTTTTTTTTTTTTTTTTTTTTTTTTTTTTTTTTTTTTTTTTTTTTTTTTTTTTTTTTTTTTTTTTTTTTTTTTTTTTTTTTTTTTTTTTTTTTTTGGCTTTTATCTCTTTTAAATTTTCTTCCCTGATGGTAAAATCACTCTACTGAGGGACTACTTACTGCTTGTAATTCTCTGACTTGTTTTGGACTTTGTTATGTAACTATAAATCTTGTACCCATAACTTAAGGTGGCAAATTAACAGTTACCACAGCTTGACATTTTCTACACTGTACCTGATGCGATTGTTACTACTGATTGTACTACTTTTGCCAAGGTGACATAGTTGTTCAGTTGTTCTTTCTTATATGCTAAGATTGTCTGGGATTCATAAACAATACCATAGGGTACCACCAAAAAATTTGGGGTTAGGCCAGATAGGCAGCAACTTCTCTTCCCTAATTAATGGGGACCTGGTCAAGATTTCCAACTGCCTGTCTGAAGAGTACAGCAAAAGAATTAAGTAAGACACAGAGATAATTTAGTAATGTGCAAAGGGGGTGTACTGGATGATACACTGCGTCAACTTGAGAAGTCCGGAAGTTTAACTCAGAGACTCAGCAGGGAGCCAGGGTCCTTACTTTACAAACATCCTCAGCCTGTGCCGGTGGAGGGCACAGAGACAGTGTGAGTGCTACACCCGCCCTGGAAGGAGAACACCCTGCTTACAATATAAGGGAGGAAAAGAGCCTAGCTCTCCCTACCTCTTCTGCTCTCACTGCTTTTGCTGTCTTCTGCAGCCTTGAACTGTTGCCACTGTGCCCCACACTGTTTTGGAACCACATGATTATAGACTGAAACCTCCACAAACTGTAAGCTAAGTTAACCTTTTCTTACTTAATTTTGGGTGCCAGGTATTTTGTCCCAGAGATAACAGAAAAGTAACCAAGACACAGGGGCTGGGAGGTCAAAGCCTCAGGATGGGCAATGACCAAGATTCTCTAGGTAGCCACTGTTTTATTAGCCAGTACATGGGGAGAGGCAGCAAGCAACTCCTGGAACAGTAATGGTGGCTGCTGTGGACTAGCAAGAAAAACAAAGCATTCTGGCAAGAATGAGACAAGGGGCAATCAGGAAATTGTAGTTTCTCCAGATGATACTTTTTATTATAGCTACTACATTGCTTTAAAGATCTTTATCACCCTCAGCAGGTCTTACCTTGCCCTGTGAACAATACAGTATCACTAGCCTTAGGGCTTCAGCTGTAACCAAAAGAAAGCAGGGATTTTCTTCCATCTGGTTCAAAGGTCAGGACAAGGACAGCTTTGAACACTGCCTTCACTCAATTTATAATCTGTGGTCCTTGACATATAATAAATTGAAGAGGCAGGAGTTTGAGACAGACTCCAAAGGCAAAGACCAGCTACACCTAGAAAATATCTCTGAAAAGTAGTTAATTCCTAAGGAGGTCTCAATAACAGTAACAAAGCAATCTACCATAAGCAACTTACAAGGATCAATGCAGAATACAAATTCAAAGAAATAGAAAATGAGAAGACACAGAAGCAAGATGCAGCCCCAGACCTCAAGTTCACCCAAGGCAAATCCAGATGACATGCAGGTAGAAGAAATCAAAAGCCATGCAGCTGAGCTTCCTGAAATGGAAGCAATGAAAGTTTGCAGATAAATAAGGCTCTATGAAAAAACAACTCAGAAATAACTTCGCAGAAAACAAAAGAGACTATAACCAGAATGAAGGATATGGTCAGTGAATCCAGAATAGAGACAGATTAAAAAAATACAGGATCTTAGGAAAGTGCTGGAAAACATGAATTCCTAACAAAGGAAAGAACTGCATGGCATAACAGAGATTCAGAAGTATATAAAGGAGATTAAAAATTCACTTGAATGTACATGCAGCAGACTCAACCAATGTGAGGCCAGAATATCAGATGTAGAAGACAAGCTTACAGGTAGCAATCATCAAATGAAAGACTTCCTAAAAATAGTAAGGACAACAAAAACTAAATTCAATAGCTGCTAGATGATGCAAAGTAGAATAACATAAGACTGACAGGAACAAATGAAAAATCAGAAGGGAACACAATGGATATTAAAAAACTTATTCACAGAAGTAATGGCAGAAGACTTTCCATGCGTGAAAAACTAATTTGACACATGGATAAATGAGGCATGCAGAACTCCAAACAGCCATGATTTAAAAATCTACATCAAGGCATATAATGGTCAGGATTCCAGAAAGTCAATACAAGAACAGAATACTAAAAGCTGTTAGAGAAAAGAAACAAATCACCTATACAGCAAAGCCCATCAGAATCACACCAGACATCTCAACACAAACTCTCAATTCATGTAAAGCTTGAAGTATTTCAAGCCCCTCCAAAAAAAACCAACCTCCAACCCGGAATGATGAACCCCATAAAACAATCTTTCAAAATCAATGCAGAATTAAGATTCTTTCATGATAAAGAACACCTAAAGAAATCCATGACCACCAAACCGGCACTCCAAAAAATACTGGCAGATATGGTAGAAAAAGACAATGAAGACAACAATTCCATGAATCCCAACTGAATGAATCCACTAGGCATGACAACCAATTAAACAGGTGTGAAAGAAAGGGAATCAATAACAATGTGACAAGGATAACTCAATACCTGTCACTGACAACCACTAACGTTAATGTTCTCAATTTACCAAACAAACAGACTGGCAGAATGGATCAAGAAACAAGATCCAACAACATGCTGCATATAAGAAACACATTTAATACAAAAAGAAACACACAGACTGAAAGTCAAAGTATGGAAAACAATACTCTATGTGATAGCAACCTGGAAAAAAAAACAGGGGAAGCTATTCTATTTGCAGGTAACATGGATTTCAAACCAAGACTGATTAAGAGACACAAGGTCACTACATCCTTGGAAAAAGAACAATCCAAGAGGAAGAGAAAACAATCATATATATATGCACCAATAATCAGTACATCCAACTATATAAAACAAACACTAATGGACATGAAAAATCAAATAAGTATTAATACAGTTGAAATGGGGGACCTCAATACCACAGTCACAAATAAACAGATCAACTAGAAACAAAAAGATCAACAAAGAAATATCAGAGCTGAACCAAACCTTTGAACAAATGCATCTGGTAAATATCTAAAGAGTGTTTCACCTCACAACAACTGAATACACATTCTTCTCAGTTGCATGTGAGATGTTCTCCGAAACAGACCACATACTAGCTAACAAAACATGGTTAAGTAAATGCAAAAAAATTGAAATTATCCCACACATATTACCAGTCATAGTGCAATGAAACTGGAAATCAATGGGGAAAAAAAATTGGAAATCAATGACACAAGAAATTCATAAACACATAGAAATTAGCTAGCCTCTTAAACAACCAATGGGACAAAGATGAAATTAAAGAACAAATGCAGTTTTTACAATTAAATGACAATACTAACACAATGCACTGTAACTTATGGGACCCCACAAGAGCAGTCCTATGAGGGAAATTTGTAGCAGTGAATTATCATATCAGAAAAACGGTGCAAGATCAAATAAACAACATAATGTTAAACCTCAAAGTTCTAGAAAAAGAAGAGCAAACTAAACCCAAAGTTTGTACAAGGGAGGAAATTATAAAGATCAGAGCAGAAATTAATGCAATGGAGACTAAGAAAACAATACAAAGAATCAATGAATCAAAGAGTTGGTTCTTTGAAAGATTAAATAAAATTGTCAAACCCTTAGCCAATCTTATCCATAACAGGAAAGAAAAGACTTAAATCCAAGCTATTAGGAATGTAAAAGGTGAAATCATAACAGATTCTGCAGAAATTTAGAAAATCATCTATACTTACTTCAAGAACTTATATTCTGAAAAGATGGAAAAAACAGGAAAAAATGGACAGATTTCTAGACACACATGAATTACCAAAGCTAAATAAAAAAGATATAAAAATTCTAAGTAGTCCAATATCGGTCAATGAGATCAAAGATGTAATTAAAAAATCTACCAATGAAGGCAAGCCTACGCCCTGACCGATTCACTGATGAATTCCACAGAAAATTTAGAAAAGACTTAAAGCTGCTGCTTCTCAAACTCTTTAATGAAACTGAAAGGGAAGCAATATTTCAAAATTTATTCCTGGAAGTAAGCATTATGCTGAAACCAAAACCAGAGAAGGAGCCAATCAAAAAGAGAACTAAAGGCCAATCTCCCTAATGAACATAGATATAAATAAGAAACACAGACTCAATAAGACACTAGCAAACAAAATGCAGCAGAGCATCAAAAAGATACTATACCATGTCCAACTAGGATTCAACCAAGGAGACAGGGATGGTTCAACATACATAAATCAATAATTTGGGGGGGGGGGAACTGGGGCTCAAACTCACAACCTTGCACCTGCCAGACAGGAGCTTAAGCCACTGAGTCAAACTCCTGGCCCTAGTTTTCTGAGACAGGGTCACACTATGTAGCTCAGGCCAGCCTCACACTCGCGTTGTAGCCCAAGCCGGCCTCAAACTTACAATGCTCCTCCTACCTCAGCCTCCCGAGTGCTGGGATTACAGGCGTGTGCCACCACACCTGACTATACATCAATAAATATAATACACCATATGAACAGAGCCAAGGACAAAAAATATATGATCATCTAAATAGATACAAAAAAAGCATTTGACAAAAATTCAACACAAATTCATGATACAACTTCTACAGAAAACTGGAATAAATGGTCTTTATCTCAATAGATAAAAGCCATCCATTACAAACCAACAGCCGGCATCATATCAAATGGACAAAAACTGAAAACTGTCACTCTAAGATCAGGAACCAGACAAGCATGTGCATTATTTTATTCAATATAGTTCTGGAAACAGCCAAAGCAACTAGACAAGAGAAAGAAATAAAAGGAATAAGGATAGAAAACAAAGAAGTTAAACTATCATTATTTGTCGGTGACTTGATACTCTACATAGATCTCAAAAACTCTACCAAAAAGCTCCTAGATTTAATAACTAAATTCAGGAGCATAGCTGGATACTTGAAACGCAATAGCACTCCTGTACATAACAAACACACTGAGAGAAATTAGGGGAACAACACCTTTCCCAATAGCATCCAAAAAACAAAATATGGCATCTAAGAAACAAACAAAGTAAAAGATCTTCAGGTTGAAAACTATAGTACTCTGAAAAAGGAGATTAAAGAGGATATCAGAAAATGGAAAAACATCCCTTGTTCTTGGACAGGCAGAACCAATATACTGAAATTGGCCATACTTCCAAAATTGTTATACAGATTTAATGCAATCCTCATCAAAATACCAACAGCACACCTCACAGAATTAAAGAAAACAATCCTAAGATTCATTTAGAACCCAAAGACATCTAGAATAGCAAAAGCAATTTTTGGCAACAAAGGCAAAGCAGGGGGCATCAAAATGCCTGACTTGAAAGTATACTATAAAGCCTATCATGATAAAAACAGCATGGTACTAGCAAAAAACAACCTGAGGATAAATGGAACAAATTAGAAAATGCAAAAATAACTCCAAATACACTCAGTTACCTAATTTTTGACGAAGTAGTCAAACACTTTCACTAAAAAAGATAGCTTTTTTTAAATAAAAGGTCCTGGAAAAGCTGGCTTTCCACATACTGAAGATTAAAACTAGACTTTATCTTTCACCATGCACTAAACTAAAATCAAAATGGGTCAGAGATCTAAATATTAAAACAGAAACACTAAATCTGCTGGAAGTATAAATAGGTAGAAATCTTGAAGACATTAGTGTAGGCAAAGACTTTATGAAGAGAACTCTGATTAGACAGGAAATATCACAAAGATTAACAAGTGGGATTTCATCTCTTAAAAGCTTTTGCACAGAAAAACAAACCATCAAAAGAGTGAAGAGACGGTCCACAGAATGGGGGTTTTGCCAGCTGTTCCTCAGACAAAGGACTAATACCTAAAATACATAAAGAACTAAAAAAAAAAAATTAAATTAAAAAATCAGATGCCTCCAATATTTGAAGACCTAATCAAAATGGGCATCTAAAACAAACAGACACTTCTCAGATAAAAAAATACAAATGACAAATAAATATATGAAAAAAAGTTCAACATCACTGGTCATTTGAGAGACACAAATTAAAATAATGCTGAGATTCCATCTCACTCCAGAAAGAATGGCTATCATCAAGATATCAACCAATATCAAATGCTGGTGGGGAGGCGAGGAGAAAGGAACCCTTCTCCACTGTTGGTGGGAGCATAGAATGGTGCAATCACTATGGAAATCAGTGTAGAGATTCCTCAAAAAACTACAACTACAGGTTTCCTTTGACTCAGTCATTCATTCCCCTTCTTGGTACTTTTTGTTTTGTTCTGTTTTGTTTTTTGGTACCGGGAACTGAACTCACAACCTCGTGCCCACCGGGCAGGCGCTTAAGCCACTGAGCTAAATCCCTGGCCCTCTTCTTGGTACCTTCCTGAAAGAACTAAAAGCATCATACCACAGTGATATATACACACCCATGTTTCTACCAGTACAGTTTGTAGTAGCTCAATCTTCGAAACAGCCCAGTGAATGGATAAAGAAGATGCTGGTGTTTTATACAATGGAGTACTACTCTGTCATAAAGGAGGATAAGCTCGAGACATTTCTAGTTAAATGTATGCACCATGAGACCATACTCCTAAGTGAAATAAATCAGACACATGTTTAAATACTACATCGTTGGATCAGGGATACAGTTCAGGGACTGTTAGGGTTTATACATTGTGTCAACTTGAGAAGTCTAGCAGCTTAATTAAGTAAGGCAGCAGCTCTACATCCTGGGGTGTAGAGCATAAGCATTTACCTGGCCATTGTGTCAATTTGAGAAGGTCAGAAGTTTAGCTGAGAGAGTCAGCAGGGAGCCAGGGGTCTTACTTTGTAAACATCCTCATCCTGTGCAAAGG
>RJWM01001442.1:0-47723 GCA_004363535.1 Dasyprocta punctata | reverse complement strand
GTTTTGTCTCAGCAACGAGTAAAAAGTAAGCAAGACAGGGACACAGCACCTGCCTGGCAAGCATGAAGTTGTGAGTTCGAGTCCCAATACCAAAAAAATACTGTGTTGTTTCTCTGGTGTGAGAAACCTAAAGTGTAATAAGGCCCAACATGTATAGTAGATATTGAGAAATGGGAAGAAAATGTTCAAATGAAAAGTGAAACAAAGGAGGAGTAAGTGGGAAAACAAGAAAAGTACAAGAAAAAAAGGGCAAGAGAAAAATGGAAACAAATGTTTTATCAATAAGGAGGGCAAGAGGGGCTGATGGGAGGGTAGGAATGGGAAAAAAAGAAGAAGCGGGATATACCATGTACAGTTACAAATTCCCTATGGTGAATGTTATCACTATGTATACCTAAAATGTATCAATAAAAAAGATAAAATGAAATAAAAATAAAAACAAAACATAGCAAAACCAAGGCCATCTGTAATAATTAAAACTTATCTAATAATTTAGAATTTGGATACCATCAAACTGTTTTCCAAAGAGGAAATATCAATTTATACCCCAGCTAATAAATAGTGTGTAAGGTGAAATGAGAGGCATCCCTACATAATAAGTAGAGCGTAGTACATTCAGTGAGAAGCATTCTGCAGTGAAGGTACAAATTAGCATGTGCTTTCCAGAAAACAATGTGATATTTTATGAAGAAACTGAAAAATGAAGACGTTAATTCACTAAACCCAATGACAGAAATTGACCTTATGGAAATAATTAAAGATTCATAAAAAGATCCATATATAAAGATTTCTCATTTATAATACTGAAAAAACATTAACAACCAATAAAATGATTAGATATTATTATGCTAAGTCCAGATGTAAAAAACTTTAATAAAGTAATTTAAAGTAGTAACATGATTCAGTAAGTACAAAGACAATGCATTCATCTGAGGCATACAGGGAGAAAGTGTGGCTTCTGAAACAGACTGTACAGCAGCAGATCACATAAACTACATATAATGCTGAGTATATACACAAAACAGCCTGAAAGACTATATATGCATCCTCCAAATGCTGTGATAACAGCTGCTTTTCAAACTCTTAAATTAATTAATTTTTAATGGACAAGTAAAATTATATATATATATAGTCATTATCTCATATACTTTTTTATAGGGAAAAAGCTTAAAGTCTACTGTTGCAGCAATTTTCAAACACACAATATATTATTATTGCTTGTAGTTGCATTTAATACACAATAAATCTATAGAATTTATTCCTCCTATCTAACTGGAATGTTATGGCCTTAGCCCCACCCTGAACCTCTGGTAACATCATTCTACTGCTTCTGTGAACTCACCTTTTTTACATTCCAATAAGGAGCTTTTAAGATACGTATGTTTCTAACTTTTTCCAAAACACGCATTAGTTATATAATGTTTTAAAATATAAAAATACATTATTTTAAAATAAGAATCAAAGGATTTAATAAAAAAGTACACAATCCAAGTAGAAAATAAGAACTCAATTTTTAGGATGTAAACTTTACATATGCAATTTAAACACTGCATTTGTTTTTGTCTCAGGAAGAAAATATACCAAAACGCAATAGTAATTATCTCAGAATTAGAAGTGAGTTTTATTTTCTCCTCTCATCTTCAATTTCCACAATAATCAGGAGAGGAAGAACAAGAGGAGTCCAGTATGAAAGCAACAGCTACTTACACTTCAAAGTAGGCCCACCCAAGCACCCACAGTTTACAATTGTGGCTCCTGAAGTTTCATGACTCCGGTCTATGGCACTTCCAGCCACTGCCAGACACCATCAATGTCTTCTCCTCCCCAGATCCCTGTAAGTCAGGGAACCCAAGAGCCAAGCAAGGAGATCACACCACACACAGCAGCAGCAAAGTCACTGTGCCCTGCGGCATTCTACAAAAGCTGGTCTCTGGTTGGGGTTGGGGTGCAGGACAACGGGAAAGAACTGCTGCCAGCCGAGGCAGACGTGCTTCACCCTGCAGATGCGCTGCACGCTAACCCGGGTCTGCCACAAGGCACTGACAGGGCTGGAGGATAAAATGTTTCACCAGTGAACTAGAGATTAGTCGAGACAAATTCAATGACAATTATTGGCTCTTAAGCTTTTAAAACTAGTCTGTACCTAAAATCCTTCTAAGGGTTAGGTGTATTGTATCAGTTAGCTAGCAAAAGATATGCAAAATAATTACCTCTTCCTTTTCATGGAGCATAATATGCGCTTTAAGACTAGCCACTCTGGAGAATTTCTTGTTACACACAGGGCAAGTAGGGTCTTCCACATTGTGGGTACATTTATGAAGTGTCAAGTTGAATTCAACGTTAAATGTTTGGGGGCACTGATCACAGCGATGTGGCTATTTGGAGAAAAAAGTAAAGAAGCCATTAAAATACAATCTTTTCACAGATTCTTGCCCAATAAACCTTACTAAAATGTTAACACATACCGTAATATACATACACTTTGAAGTCACTTCTAGATCTGAGTCAATACATCCAAAAGGGACAGCATAAAGCTGTTGACATGATTTCTTAAAGAATTTTTTTTTTTCTGAGTATGTGTCTTGTTATACAGTTTAGCCTGGCCTTGAACTCACTATGTAGTGTAGGTTGGCCTTAAACTCACAGCAATCTTCCTGCCTCAGCCTCCTAAATGCTGGGATTACAGGTATGTGCCTATAACCCCAGCTCGAAGAAATATAAAGAAAATATATATTTGCAGAAAACATTCCCACTATGAAATATTGCAGACAAGGGCCGGGAGTTTGGCTCAGTGCCTTAAGCGCCTGCCCTGGCAGCCGTGAGGTTGTGAGTTCAATCCCCAGTGCCGCAAAAAAAAAAAAAAAAAAGAAATATTGCAGACAAATGTATCTAGTTGTAGTTTCTATGAAAACAGATGTGACTTCATTATTTTTTTCCTTCTGCTTCTGACCAACTTACTGTTACCACTTCAAATAAAATATACAATCATAGATTTTTAGTGCATTCCAACCAGAAGGAAGTCTCCCACTTACTGGTAAAAAACTGACACAGCCCCTGGTGGTTCTCTCTGAAGCACAGAGACTCTAACCTGCTGGACTGTCAAGTGAGGGCAGCACTGCCTATAAGCTCCAGGGCCGCCTGCTCCAGAGTAGCTGTGCAGCAGCATGTTCCCAGGACTAGGCCAGAAGTAACTCCCGAGCCCATTTCTGCCCATCCCCCAGCTTACATTAGCATACCAGGGAAAAGTCAGCACTCACTTTGGAATTGCAGTTTTAACTGCCACTTTCTATTCATCAGGCAAAGTCTTTAGACACTAATATTCTGAAGGTTTTTTCTTTGTTTTATTATGACACTAATATTCTTGATATATCCACAAGGGGTACCACAAAAAAGGATTCAAAGCTCTACTTAAGATAGTACTGTATAGGGGAAATTAAGTGCCTCAGTTAAATATCACATGCTTTCTCTATGAGAACACTAAAAAATTGAATAAACAAATAATAAATGAGATGACAAGAAACCAGGAGCTAGACTTTTGGAGCTGGAGACTGGGAAGGAGACAAGAGAAAGGGGAGAGGAAAAAGAGAAACGGGTAATGAGATGAAAAAAGATAAAGATACATTAAATGTATGCACCAATTTCCCAAAATAAACTCCACCATCCTATAATACTAATATGAACAAATAAGAAAAATTTTTTTTAAATTTTTAAAAAGACAATCTAGGGGCTGGCACACATTTAAGACATCTACAATGCCATGCAAGACCACTTGGTCAGCCAGGCACGATGGTGCATGCTTATAATCCCGGCACAAAGAGGGCTCAAGCAGGAAGATTAGCGCTAGTTGAAAGCCAGCCTGGGCTACACAATCAGCGCAAACCCAGGCTGAACTATATAATGACCAAACAAACAAACTGAAATTGAAACTACTGAAAATTTTGAAAATATCTGCACTCATAATATTTGTCCACTCATAAATAACTTTGATATATTCACTAGGACAGGCCCTCAAAAAACTGCCAAAATATTTATACAAAATAAAATACCCTACAATTTAATAATCTTTAGGTGAAATAAACTTAAGATTTCACATACTGATTTTGTAATACCTCAGTTTCAATGCTCATGCTCCTGACACTCCTTGTAGAAACACATACCTTGTCATTTCGCTCATGATCCCTCATGTGGCGCTGGAACTGGGACTCCTTTGGAAAAGACAGCAGACAGATCTCACATTTATGGAAGTTTGGAACTGGACAGTCATAATCGGTGTTCTCCGCGTCCAAGGTTAAAACTCCATCTATGAAATTGCACAAGTACAGACAATAAACGCCAGTCGCTCACAGTTTTCACTGTATAAATCAAACTGTGTTATTTGGTTATTACTTTACAACCTAATTATGCCAGAGACTTATGAGACGTTTTGGATGAAATTAATATGTCAAATATTTTTAATTGGCATGCCTTAAAATTAGAAATGAGATGTGTTAAGATGAGTAAGATGGGACAAGAGCACTCCAAATACTAGTTGGTTGGATTCCTATTAACCAGAAAATAGTTTCCTGAGGTTTCACAGCCACACACAAAGTGAGTTTCTTTTTCACTTCTAAGACCCATTTAATTTCTTTCAAAGGCACTAGGAACAATTTCTCCTCTAAGTCACTTTGAAAGTGTCCCAACATGAACAGCAAAAGAAACCAACACAGTGAAGAGACAACCCACAGAATCGGAAAAAAATTTTACCAGCTAGTCTTCGTACAAAGAACAAATATCTAGATTATATTTTAAAAAACTCAAAAAGGCAGACCCCCTCAAATTAAAGACCCAACTCAAAAATGGGCATCTAAAAGAAACAGACATTTCTCAGATGAAGAAATATAGGAAGCAAATAAACACATGAAAAAATGTTCAACATCATTGGTCATTTGAGAGATGCAAAGTAAAACACTGAGACTCCATCTCACTCCAGAAACAATGGCCAGAATCAAGAAATCAGCCAATAACACACGCTGGAGGGGCCGTGGGGAAACAGGAACCCGTCACCGTTGGTGCGAGCACAAACTGGTCTGACACCGTGGGAGTCAGTGCGCTGAGGAAGGAGCTCAGCGGGGAACACTTGCCCACCAGGTGCAACGCTCCGTGGTCAACCCCCAGTACTGGGAGAGAAAGGAAGTGACTGGAGAGGGGCTTCGGCAAAGCGCCGCGGGACCGCTCCTCCTCCGGGACCGCTCCTCCTCCGGGACCACCCTTCTGCACTGAGGAGCCCAGCCCCAAAGACCTCCTCCCGGAGTGGGCGCCTGGGCGCCCCGGTCACCGAGCTGCCCCACATCAGGCCTGCGCAGCCCACCCTCTGCGGGCAGCATCCACCACGTCTTCAAGTTCACTCACCCTGTTGGCCCCCAGAGGACGTGTGCCCCGGAAAGGCGTCTACTGAACTAGCCTGTCCCTCGGTGAGGGGTGGGCACCCCCGAATCCGCCGTGTCACACCGACGGCACGGCACTGCCCTGCAGGCTCTGCAAAGGGCGGAGGGTCTGAGATAGAGGCCATCATGAAGGCAGCCTCAGGGCGGGTCTGCCCTCCTGAGGATGGCTGCGTCCCGTTCTTAGATTTGTACTAATACCCATGAACTGCTTAGATTAATAAAATTCATCGTATTTCCACACATGCACACGGTGAGCACTCATGTATCCAATTACCCTCTTTACACCCACCCACCCCTCACTCCCTTCCCTTCTGAGGCCCGGTATTCACTCTCCTACTTTCAGGCTCATTTTTCCTTTTGTTGGTTTCCACACAGCCAGACAACAAGCAATACTTGCCTTTCTGCATCTGGTTTATTTCAGTTAACATGAGGAGCTCCCGTTCCACCCATTTTGCTGCCCATGACAAGATACCATTCTTCTCTATGACTAAATCATGTTCCATTTCATACCCAGAGCATATGGACTTTATCCATTCATCTGCTGACGAACACCGACTTAGGCTGATTCACTATCCTGGCTAGTGTGACTAGAGCTACAATAAACATGGACACGTAGGTATTTTCTTGTTATGCTGATTTCATTTCCTTCAGATATATTCCCAGAAGTGGAATAACTAGATCCTATAGCTCTATTTTTAGTTTTTTGAGGAAGCGCTATACTGTTTTCCATAGTGGCAGTACTAACTTCTACTTCTACCAACAGTGTATAAAAATTCATTTTTCTCCATATCATTGCCAGCATTTATGCTGCCTTGATTTCATGAGACACTTTCTCATTGCAATTTTAATTTGCATTTTCTAATGGCTAATAATAATGAGCACTGTTTCATATATTTGCTGGCCACTTACATTCTTTTGAGAAGTTTCTGTTCAGATCACTAGCCTACTTTTAAATTGGATTACTGGGAGTTCCTTTGTGAACTAGGGGAGGCAGATCAGTACTGGGGACTGAAACCAAGAAAGCACTGAACTACCTCCATCCCTAGCCCTTTTTAATCTTTTGTCTTGACATAGTTTCATTAAATTACCCAGGTTGGTCTTTATATTGTGACCCTCCTGCCTCAACTTCCCAAATACCTGGGAGTACAGCTGTGTGCCACCACATACCACATTGTTAATTTTTTGAGTTCTTTACATTTTTTTTGGTTCTTTCCATTCTGTAGGATGCATTCTTAAACGGCAGCTCAAAGAACTTCACAGGATATTTTTGGCACCAGAATATCGTGTCTCCCATGTCAATATGGGTATTTTCTGCCACACTCCATACATATACAATAAGCACAAAGACAAATACATTTAGCAAGATCTAAGAACTCATCCTGAACAATATTTTTCAGGTTTGTATTTCTGCCCCCCCACAAAGACAGAGGATAAATCACTTTAAGATCTCACTGGTGTCTGGGGGAGGACAGGTAGAAATCCAAGACAGTTTAACCATACAGTCATCTTACCCACAAAAATGTGACTACCACATGCTTTAATTATTCACCTGTTTTGCTACCAAGAGCTCTAAATTCACTATCAAAATCAAACAAACTGATGGCATGAGGATCAGAAAATATTTGAGCCAGGCATGGTGATGCCCACCTGTAACCCCAGCATTTGGGAGACTGCGGTAGGAAGACTGCCAGCAGTTTGAGGCTAGTCTGGACTACACAGTGACTTCAAGGCCAGCCTGAACTATCTAGTGAGACCCTGTCTCAAAAAACCAGAAGAAAATATTTGAACAGCCTTGATTGCAAAAGTAATTTGAATCTAACTTTAAAACCAATTTAGTGCTTTATAAAAATACAGACTGAAAATAGTATATAATAGCTGTCCATTTACCATCACAAAAACAATAAAGTCAATCTCCAAGTTGGGGAAAATAAAATGAGATATCCTAATGCTACAGGAACAAGAATCTACCAATAATTTGTGAACATGGCCATCTCTTTAATGCTAATCCATGTATTTAATGCCCTACTCATCACTCTATAATCACCCTACTCCATACCTGTGCTCAGGCCTGACTTGTAATGACATGTGTCTACACAAGTCAGCTTAGAAATCACTCTTTTCCCTAGACAGACCCAGAAAATTAGGCCAAGCAGCTAAATCTTACTGGCAGAAGTCAGTCTCCCCAACCTAAAGATAGATCTCACACTTTTTAGGCAGATTACCCACATCCCCAGTTCTTTTTTAAATTTTATTTTCAGAAAGCATCTCACTAACCTGCAGCGGGGCACAGAGGCTCACACTGGTAATCCCAGCACTTTAAAAGGCTGAGGCAGGAGGATTCCAAGTTCCTCAACTTACCCAGGTTGGCTTAGGACTTGCTATCCTCCTGCCTCAGCCTCCCAAGTAGCTGGGATTACAGATGAGTGCCATCATACTTAACATATTGGTCTCTCAAATAAAATGCCTCTCTCTATGCCATGATGACAAGTTCCCACCACATGTACTGCATTCATGGATTTAACTCAAGGCCGCACCTCATGACAAATGCTTAAGCACTCTGTACTTAAAATCTGAAGGTTTTGCTTTTTGTTTCTTTGTTTTGTTTTTTGAGACTGGGTCTTGCTATGTAGTTCAAGGTCGTGTTGAACTCACTATGTAGCCTCACACTCACAGTGATCCTCCTGCCTCGGCCTCCTGGTGCTGAGATTAGAGACACTCACCACCAGGGACTGAACGAAGTATTTTTAATACTAAAATAGATATATTTCCATTTCCAAAGTCACTGCACTAATTTCCAGACTTAATCTGCTTTTACTTCTGCATTCTAAATACAAATCTAAGACACAGCTGCCCTTCCTACCTCTGGTGTTAACATGGACTGCAGTCCTTGGTCCCCCTCTCTGATAGTGCTGCTGTCCTTCCAGACACCAGCCCTGGGGCAGGCGATGCGGGGTTTCTTGCTCAGCACACCAGCTCTGTCCATCTCCACGCACGTCTCCAGGGATCTTGGCCACTACCTCCACTTCAAGTCACTACCGTTCTGGGTGGTCTCTACCGTTCTTTCTCCTCTTTCTTATTTTTGACTCCTTCCAACTTTCTTTTCTCCCAGGTCTGTTGCTCCTCCCATGCTGGTCACTCTCACACTTTAACAGCTGGACTTCATCAGGTGAAAGCAGTGCCTCTGTATGCTTTCTGCCTCATTACTGTACCTCCAAAGACTTCACAGGCCTGGCACACAGCACGCATCTGAAAGATATTTGCTAAATATTTGGAGATTGAAACAACCAGCAGTTTTACTTCAGCTTCCTCCAGTTGTCTCAAGTTCCAAGACCAACACACCTAACTCCTACTTTTAACCTGGTTGGATCACGCTCTCCATCAAAAGACTAGTTAGTATTTCCCAGCTTACACGCCACCAGACCTTTCTATTTCGTCCTATGTACCTCCGCCTTTCGGCCACACCCTAGAGTTAGCTGAACTGCACTGTCTTAAGTTCTTTGCGGACTCTCCAGCAGCCCCAATCGAAGCAGTCAACTGTCCACTAAAAGGGACTGCAGCCAAAAGGGTGGGAGGGGCAAAGGAGACTTGTGCCCACTGGCACACTCCTGCCCCTGCCAGGTATCTCTACTTTTCAGTAGGCAACCATCTGGAAATAAAATGTAATTCATATAGGAAAAATCACTCCGGTTACAATGGCTGTGCTGTCACCAAGAATACAAAAACTGAGTGTTGGTGAAGGTGCAGGGGAAAAGGAGCCCTCCCATATGGTTGGAGAGAAAGTAAACTAGTGCAGCCATTATGAAAATCGGTACAGAGACACCTCCAAACACTAAAATTAAACACACCCTTTGATCCAGCCATACCAGTTCTTGGTACATTCCTGAAAGAATTAAAGACAGTGTACTACAGTGACATATGCATCTCCACGTTTATCGTGGAACAATCTGTAATAGCTACATTGTAGAACTAGCACAGATGCCTTAAACAGATGAATAAAGGAAGTGTAGTATATATACACAATGAAGCACTCACTATACAGCCTTAAAGAATGAAGTAACGGGGCCGGGGATATAGCTTGGTAGCACAGCGCCTGCCTGGCAAGCATGAGGTTGTGAGTTCAATCCCTGGTACCAAAAACAAAAACAAACAAACAAACAAACAAAAATGAAGTAATGTCATTTGCAGGAAAATGGATGGAATTGGAAACCATGTCAAGCAAAATAAACTAGTCTACTATTGTGAAGATAACAAGACATACTATAGTAGCTATTGTTTTCCTAGTATCCTGCTTTGAAGTTCTGTACCAATTCTGCTTTGTTTTGATTGACTTTGTTCTGTTTTGTTTTGTTGGATTTTGCTATCTTTAAAATAAAATTTTTTAAAAAAGTCAAATATTGCACGTTTTCTCTTATATAAGCAATGTAAAAATAAAAATAAGTAAAGCACAGATGACAGGAGTCTAGAAGGTAGACTTTTAAAGATGGGGAAGAAGGTCAGGGAGGATAAAAGAAAGGCTGAGATAGAAATAATCACAATGTGTTACACGCATGCACCAATATACCAAAACAAATCTCATTATTATGTATTACTCACATATACCAATAAAAAAGTCAAGAATAAAAAAAGAGAAAAGAAATCCTCAAAACACATTCAATGTAAAAAGCAGTATGTTCTGAATTTTAACATCTCTTTAAGGGCCAGAGGGAGTGCACATGCACTGCTTGTGTCTGTATAAAATACATCTTTGTAAAACTACAGAAAAAAAAATACTGGTATTCATTACCTAGATAAAACCCAGCTGGGGACTAGGCAGGAAGACTAGCACGATTATCACTATTGAGTTCTGAACCATGATAATATATTACCTATCCAAGTAGTATTAAACCAACAAGAAGTAAAATCTGTGCGGGGAGAAGGTGCATCATCAAGTCCCTGTCCTTGCTGAATTGCTAAGGACACTAAGAGTCCAGGGAAACTAAACTACTGGTCAAAATCTCAAAACCAGGGACAGAAGTAGAACTAAGTTTTCAATTAATAATCCATGGATCCCTCCTAATTACACTTCCTCTTAAGGTGGTGGCTTCTAAAATGACAGTCCATTTTCTACACGTACACAGTGTAAAGACAACAGGTGAATGTGGATTTTAACATTTCATGCCAATGGATAAGACTAAGACTGCACACGTTCTTTCAAAGTAAAACACATTCAACTGAGAGCCAAGCCAAAGGACCCCAGCTGTCAAAGGCACGAGCAGTTTCAATTAAACAACTATATTCTAAAATGTTGGTATTCAACATGATAAATGATATGAAATATATTGGTGACAAAGAATTAAAGATGATATTTAGAAACTGATTAGCTGGGTGTGGTGGTATAATGCCAGCACTCGGAGGACTGTTGCAAGTTCAGAGGTCAGCCTGAGCTACAAAAGTGAGTTGAAGGCCAGGCTGCATAGGGAAACCCTGTCTCAAAGGGAAAAAAAATTTTTTTTATTAAACTCCCTAATCATGTCAGTTCATTTATATTCTTATGGCAAAGAATTTCCCAGGAACAAACTCACCTTGATTCAAATGTGTGTTCAACACCTACTACTGTCAGTATCCGTGTTTGTATAAAGTCCTCCATTTCTTTCCTCACATAGGTCTATTCCCTCACTACTGCCAAAAGATACATCAACTGCCACTGAAATATATGCTTTAGTACATACAAATTTGTATATCTGAGCAGACTTTAAACTCAGGTACATGTAAGTATATTTAGTCTTATAGTCATTATCCAAGTTTAATAAAAATACAGCATGTTAAATTATAGCAAAATAAAACTTGAAATGTCCCTAGCCTCACCTCCTAGCTAAGAGACAGAGTTGGTCAAACACAATCTGATAGTCACAGGGCCTTTGGACAATCACGGTCCAGCAGTGTACTGTTGAGCACAGCACTTCCTCTGATGCAGGAAAACCTGATGTTCAGTGTACAGCCTGATGTCTGTTTTGGTTACTGCCATCACTCTGTTTCTCACCTCCACAAACACACAAGTTATCTCAGTGCTGACACACATACTTCTCCTCTCAGAGCAGGGATGTCAGTGACAGTGTGTCACACAGAACTGGAGACAGCCCCTTCGAAGATCCAGGTGTGGCTTAAAAGCCTCATGACTGAAATATGGACATATATGTCACAAGATCTGGAGCCAGAAAATGAGGGCATGTCAGTGCAGACGTGTGGTTAGCTATGGGTGTCTGGCAATCAAATAATCTCTCTTCACTCAAAGAGGAAGATAATGATTTCTGTCTTTCCCACTAACAAAGTTATTGTGCAGATCTAATTTATAGTCTATGTTAACTTTTTAAAAAATACACATCCATCAGGATGGCTGAAAGGACAGACAGTATCAAGTACTGATGTGGCTGTGGTGCAACTGCAGACCTGGGATATTCCGGGGCGTAGGGGGTGAAAGCTGCTACAACCACACCAGAAAACTACTTGGCACCATCAACCAAAGTTCAACACCTGTATACCTTTGGATCTAGTAATTCTACTCCTAGGTATGTCTCCAACACAAATACACAAAAAAGAGATGTTTAGATATTCATAATGAAGCTACTTCTAACAGGCAGAAACTAAACACAAACGCTCTCCCGCAGCAGAACAGTAAATACACTGGAGAAGTACAGATACTGGACCAAATGCTACTCTGTAAGACATGGATGAATCTCACATATTCACCAAAATAAATCAGACAAGAAAGACTTTTATTTATTTTTGAAACAGGGTCTCGCTACACCACTCAAGCTGGGCTTAAACTCACTGTACAGTCCAGGCTGGCCTGGAACTGATGGTATCCTCTTCCCTCAGCTGGGATTACAGGCCTGCGCCACCACACCCAGCCAAAAAAGGCATTCCATATGGTTTATTTCTAAAAAAAAAAAAATTCAACAAATGGCCAAAAAACATTCAACAAATAGCCAAAAAACATTCCTATGCCGTAGAAGCCAGCACAGAGGCTGGACTCAAGAGGGCAGTGCTTGGGACGGAGCACAAAGGCGACTCCTCAGGACACTGTAAATGTCCTATTTCCTATTCTGAGCACTAATTACATGCGTGAGCGCCCCTGAGAATTCACTGACTAGCAATTCGCCACAACTGCTGTTCTTCTCTGTATGCTAAACATCAATATGGTTTACTTTTAAAAGTAAACTGCTCTAATGCCCAGTTTTATTTTGTATTCCAGATTTCTTCCCTTGAGATTGAGTGTTAGCTAACCACAGCCTTTCTGGTGAACAGACTTTGACTGACCATACCCATAACCATTAGTGGACATTACCCACTGCAGCTCTCTGGCTCCAACAGCACATCTGAGTGCTCCGGAACCAGATAGTCCACAGCATCTGGAACATTTAAACATGGCCCGTTAGGGAAAAAGCCTGCCAATCATGCTCCCGGTATTCCACCGTGACTCATTCATCAGCTGCCCACTGCCAGTTCAAGTCCTGGTATTCCCACTGGCCACCACACTCCATCATGCTAGGGGCACTGGGCACTGTGAAAGGTCCTTGCCCTAGTATATATTATGGCGGTGGTCTAACGTGGCGGAAGGCCAAAGTAAAGACCACTTCCTCCTTCTTCCCCTTCAGCCTTGATTACAACTTCCTTTCCTGTGCGTGCAAAGAGAATTCCAATTGGTTCCTCACAACTCATCAATGCCCGCCCAGTGCGCCGCTTCCAATCAGAGGTCATATAAGTGTCTGCCGCCTCTGTATCTGCTCAGAAGAGAATGCCCAACCCCACGGTTTGTGGGCTCCTCTCCGCGTCCTCAGTAAAGGCCACTTTCTCTGTCCTTCTCCTTCTCTATTGTGCCAGAAAACTCTTAACAGTTTGTATATACCATGAATTATTTTCTATGGTAAACAACTAACGTATTTACTCAATCATAAGCTACTTAAAGCAAATAAGGACGTTTGTCTTTGTCATTAGACAAAAAGAATGGCTGCTCTCCCAAGTAACCATCCTCAGGACTAATACTGCCAGAGTGGGCAGCTGTCTTGTTTTTCACCACTGTAGCTAATACCTCTCTGTACATCACATTTTTATCCAGCTGCTGAATGTTCTTTGCCAAGTATTTTCAAGCTGATAATACAAGAATGAACACGAACACCTTAGTTTGCTGCACAATGATGCACAGTTACCTATTTCTTACAAATGTACAGAAATAGTGTTTTTCTAAGTACGACATGTACCATCAATTTGTGAGATGATGCTAACTAGTACAAAACTAAATCATTTATAAGGTTTATTTAATGTGTCTAGATATAACTGATACATCAAAACAGTATAGAATTAGCAGGAGGAGTCGGGCATGGTGGCGCATGCCTTTAATCCCAGCACTCGGAAGGCTGAGGTAGGAGGAGCATTGTGAGTTCGAGGCCTGCTTGGGCAACAATGCAAGCGCAAGGCCGGCCTGAGCTACATAGTGCGACCCTGCCTCAAAAAACTAGGGCTGGGAGTTTGGTTCAGTGGCTTAAGCACCTGTCTGGCAGGTGTGAGGCTGTGAGTTCAAACCCCAGTGCCGCAAAAAAAAAAAAAAAAAAAAAAAAGAATTAGCAGGACACACACACAGGCCAGCAGAACAGAACCTAGAGTCCAGAAAAACTCTCACCTACATCATCAATTGACTTTTGAAAGAGTGCCAGATAATTTAATCAGGAAAGAACAGTCCCTTCAACAGGTGGCTTTGAGTAAGTGGGTGACTACACTTAACAACGAACTCAGACCCTTAACCTCACACCATGTAAAAAAATTAATTACAATCAGACCCAAGTTCTCAATTTAAGAACTAAAACCACAAAACTTTTAGAAAACAATAAGTGAACAGTTTCATGATTGTGGCTTTGGTAATGGTTTCTTAAATATGATACCAAAAGCTATAGGGACTCCAAGAAACAAATTGGACTTCATAAATTTTGTGTGTCAAAGGCATTATCAAGAAAGTGAAAAGAATAGCAAGGAAATGGAAGAAAATATCTGCAAATTATATCTAGTAAGAGCTTAGTATTCAAAGTACATAAAGAAATTTTGCAACTTAATTTTTGCAACAAAAAATTGGTATTTCTCAAAAAACATACAAATAGCCAAATACACAAAAGTTATCTACATCATTAATCACTAGAGAAATGTAAACCAAACCCACAAGTTACTACCACACAATCATTAGGATGGCCTAAAGTAAAAACAAAAAATACTACTTTCCTCATAATTGACCAAAAGTAAAATCAAGTTATATATTCTTTACAAGTATACATGAGACACTTACAAATATGACCACAGAACGTGAAACAAGCCTCACCAAATTTCAAATGATTACAATAATTCAAGGTCTGTTTTCGGACAACAATATAATCACAGTAACAAGGCAATATGAAAAGCCCCAAATGTCTAGAAACAAGCCACACCTTATGGAGGAATTTATGAGAAACCCCAAGGGATATTACAAAAGAATCTTGAACTTTAGGAGGACAAAAATGAATCACATCCACACTTTAGGGATGCAGCAGGAGCACCAATAGCCTTAGCGCTTAGTCACGACAGGCAACTGCGAGCTCACGCTCAGTAAGTGGGGGCGACTTCCGTCCTCACTCACCCAGGCAGCCTACTCCTATGCCTGGCTTTAGGCTTCAATTTCTGCATCATTTTTCCCAGAAATTCGCCCCTCAAGAGCTGCTACCTATGGCCATTCAGTGTCTCCGCCACTATCTCTAACACTCCTGAGAGCGAAGCTGAGAGCAAGTCTTCGGGTCAGCTTTGTGTCTCCAGACCCCCGACAGTATTCGCCCACCACAGTACACGCTCAAAAAGAGCTGCCATCGTGGCACCCGAGGAGGCTGTCCCACCTGGGAAACTTAGGGAGACTCTACCTTAAAAAAGTTTTTAAAGGAAAATTTTAAAAAGCTGGAGATTCAATCCAATGTAAAGACTCTGGATTCAGTCTCCAGTACAAAAAAAGAAAAACCTGTTAAACACATGGATTCATCCAGAAAAAGAAACCTTTCTCCACTATTGGTGGGAATGCAGACTGGTGCAACCACTGTGGAAATCAGTGTGGAGACTCCTCAAAAAACTAAAACTACCCTGCCTCAAAAAACCAGGGCCGGGAGTTTGGCTCAGTGGCTTACGCGCCTGTCAGGCAGGCGCGAGGTTGTGAGCTCGATCCCTGGTGCCACAAAAAAAAAAAAAAAAAAAAAAACTAAAACTAGAGGTTTCATACAACCTAGCTATTCCCCTTCTTGCAATCTTCCCAAAACAATTAAAAGCATCATACCACAGCAATATATGCACACCCAAGTTTATAGCAGCACAGTTTCTAATAGCTAAATGTTGGAAAGAGCCCAGATGCCCATCAACAGATGAATGGATAAAGAAGATGGGAGCTTTTTTTTTTAAACAATGGAGTACGATTCTGTCATAAAGAAGGATAAGCTTGAGGCATTGCTGGCTAAACAGATGGACCTTGAGATCATACTCTTTTAAGTGAAATAAATTGGACACACATATTTAAATACCACACTTTTTCTGGTGAGAAACTGAAAGCATAAGGACCAAAACGTGTAACTGATACAAGAAAACGGAAAGAAAATGCACAAATGGGAAGGGGAACAAGAGAAGAGGGAGTGGGAATGAAAAAGAAGGGAGACGAAAAAATGAACAGAAAGAAAAAAATGGAAAAAAAACCTTTTATAAGGAAGGGAAGAGGGGTTGAAGGGAGGGGAGGGGATTGGGGAAAAAAGCAGCAAGATGTATCACATAAGTTACACATTTCCTATGATGAATGTGATCATTACATATATCTAAAATGTACCAATAAAAAATACCCCTAAAGAAATGGAGCCACTCCAATGATAGGCTTTGCACTTACTAAGGCAGAACAAAACGCACGTTTTGGACTCAAGTGCAGACCCAAATCCCAACTCCAACACTCACTGGCTAGGCAGACCTTACATATCGCTTAGCCTTTCTGAACTCCACTTCTGGTATCTATGGAAATCCCTACGCACCTTGCAGTTTTCTTAGGAGTAAATTTAGCATGGGGTGACAAAGAATAGACAAAATCACTTTATGAGAATCACTATTGAGAGTAATTGATATAGTAATGCTCCTCAAACATTTTCATCTCAGGATCCCTCAACATTCTCGAGTACTCCTGGGGCCCTAAAGGACCTTCATTTTATAGAACTTACATCTAATATTTGCCCGATTAGACATTTAAGCAATTTTTAAAATATTTATTCATTTAAAACAGGTGTATTCCATGTTAACATACACATTTTTGTGAAAAAAAATAACAGTAAGAAGAGTCCCCTCCCTACCCTCAGTGAACTCAGGGACACCACCACAGAGCTAGTCCGCCAGCCCTTTTTTAGTCTGACACAGGGTTTCACTAACCAGCAAACCTCTGTAGTAGAGAATGACGGGTACAAAGCAGGGCAAGTTACTTTTGACAGCTCTGAGGACAGCCTCTCTGAAGAAGCTGCAACACTTAGGGCTTCAGAAGGACAAAGGAGGTGATACATCAGGACACAGTCAAAGGCCCTGAAAGAAAAACGTGGCATTATCAGTGACACTGAAGACTGAGCGCAGGAGCAGGAGAAGAGAGCCAACGACGACAGGCTCAGAGAGTTCCGCAGGAGTGCAGGGCCTGTGAGACGGCTGAGGGTCGCGTGATGGGATTTACGTCACAGGAATGAGGCATCTACTCAAGAGCTTTATCAGGACGCGACTGTCAGGTCAAAGAGATCATCCAGGCTGACGAGTGAGGGGCTGAAGGGGGACAAGACTAGCAGAGGGCAGCTGGTGGAGAACGCATATAATCCCAGCACTTGGGAGGCTGAGGCAAGACGACTGCAACAAATTTGAGGCCAGTCTGGCTACATAGTGAGTTCAAAATCAGTTTGAACTACAGAATGAGACCCTGTCTCAAAAACAACAAAAACCAAGCAAGCATGGAGCCTCCACTTTAAAGACCGAAGGATTGGGCAAACTGGAAACAGTTCTGAAAAGAAGCTACGAGATGAAGTTATGAATTACACAGTTGAAACACAATTGTCCTTAAGTTTGGGGCTTGAAAACCCAGGAAAGCAGTGATGCTATGTCTTAAGATGGCGAATACTACGGGTAGAATAGGTTCCCAGTCGCAAGTCAATGGAATTTTTACATTCCCTTCTGTCTTCTTCCACGAAGCTAAGTGACACAGTACCTCACATCCATCGTTCCTGGCACAAGTCATATTAACAAAAAAATCAGACCATTAGCAAAATAAGCTTAAGGTCAAAACTACAAGAGGCAATAAAGACACCACCAGTCTCTGGCGAAAATTTTGAGCAGTTGTCATCCATTTGTAAATCAGCTTTATTTGCCTTCCCAGCCACCAGCAATGCTCCAACCAGTCCACAAGAGTGCCACGAAGCGTGTCAGCTCCTACAGAGCTCACAAACATCGCGTCCAAGATCTCACCTTTATTTCCACACCTGCTAACTTCGTCAAGTACAGCAGCAGTAACTTCTAGTTTGCCTGTTCCTAAACGTCCACTGATACACAACCATCACCTCCTTCTAAGATTCTAGGGGCAAACTTAACGTAGTCCTCTGTGTTCCCTAGACCTGACCTTCTTCTGGCATCTGCATCTCTGCTCCTCTCAAGTTATTAAAGAGCTTCAGCGCACTTAACCCAAGGAAAGCCCAACAATGAGTCACTAACCTATGCAGCCGACGACAAGCATAAAGTCAAGAGGAAATCAATGCACAGTCCACCGCCCCTAAACAGATTCTGAGGCCTGCATCTGCCTTCCAAGCTCCCATGCGAGATTCTTGCCAAAAGCCAAGAACTACCCTGACTGCACGAACTGTCTGAGCACTCCCAGGTATTCCCTAGGCCAGAAATGAAGCAGTCATCACTGCCTCCCACCAGGTCACTCCATTCCGTGTCCAAAAAAGCACAAGATAGGTGGGTGCTTGTTTTCTCTGTACAGTAAAACCCAATCGTTCTCGCCAACTTGGTGGGGGAGGGGAGGATTAAACCCCCTTTACTGGGAGAGAACGGGAGGGTATCTCTTTCATCATCGATCTGCCAGCTTTAAAACTGTGTGCGTGTCTCCTCCCTTATAAAACAAAACGCATTATTTCATGAATTTAGCGGAGGACGGCGGGCACTGACGCCCACGGGGCGCAGACTCCCAGGCCGGCGTGGCCGCCTTCCGGGTAGCCCGGCGCCCTGTGCGCACGCCCCAGCGCGCTGCGGAAGCCCGGGCCGGGCCGAGCCAGGCGAGCCGCCCTCCGCCGCGCAGGCCTGGGGACTCGGGGCCGGGCCGGGCTCCCGCCCCGCGAGGGCGGCGGCGTCCCAGGCTCCCGCGGCGGAGGGCGGGCGGGGAGCCGTGCGGGGCGCGGGCGCAGGGCGGAGGGCGGCGGGGAGGGGGCCGAGGCGGAGCGGCCGGCGGCGGAGGGAGGAGGAGGAGGAGGCGGAGGCCGCCGCCCCCGCGCCGCCCGGCCCGGAAAGTAGGCCCAGCGCGGAGGGGCCCGGCCGCGGCGCCCGTATCCGTCCGCCCGGCCACTCGGCGCCCGCCGCCGCAGCCGCCGCCACCGCCCGCCGCTCCCGGCGCCCCCCGCGCCCATCCGGGGACTCGGGCGGGGGCCGCGGGCCTTACCGGAGTCGCCGCGCGCCGCGCCGTCCCGGGGCTTCGGGGGGCGGCCCCGCGGCATGGTCGCGGCGGCCCACCCCTCACTCGCGCTCTCGCTCTGCCGGCGGCGCGCACGCGCGGCACCGGCGGGGCGGGCGGGCGGCGAGCGGCCCACACCCGGCCCGCCGGGCTCACGGGGCGGCGGCGCCCGGACGCGCGGGCGGCTGTGCTCGGACCGCGCCGGCCTCGGCGGGTTCCATGGCCCGCGGGCCGCGGCGGGGGCGTTGGGCGCGGGCGCGGTGGGGGCGGGGTGGCGCGGCGCGCATGCGCGGGCCCGGCGGCCGCCGCGTCACCTGCCGGTCCGCGGGCGCCCGGGAGTGTCCTCGGGAGGCCGTGAGCTGCGGGCCGCCGGACGTGCGGGCCTCGGAGCCCGGGGGCGGGCGGGGCGCCGGCGGTTCGCAGGCGCAGGCCTGCTGTGTGTTCGGCCTGCCTTGGAGTCCGGCGTCGTCTTCCCGGGGCGAGCCTGGGTCCCGTGAACCGCACACCTGCAAGCCAAACCGCCCTGCCCGCCGCCGCAGAAGGCCCGGGAACCTCCGTCTGCCCCAGCGTGACCTTAGCCCTCGAGCCATGACCAGAAGTCAGTGCCGCTCTTTTAAATCACTGCATTTTAATGCATTAAAAACTGCAGTTCTGGATTTGCTGACAGTATATTTGTGGCCTACTTTACTCCCCCAGTGAGATACCCGCAGAGCAGCCAAGTGTTAGGCCTGGTTAAAAGTAAATTATCAGAAAAAAATTTTTGGTCAAGCCTAGAGTCTAACGTGATTTCACTATCCTCAGTTCATTCAAAACAATAGTGAATGATTACTAATGACATGCCTGATTTCTTTGCAAATGGAAAAGTGAAAAGAGTCTGCTCACCAGAAACTTGGAACCTGGACGGGCAAGAAAGACAAACTACTCTACATGTTATAACAGGTTTGTACTGTCCACCAGAAAATTTTTAGAAGGTCAAAGTTAATAACAACTGCAAAATAGGAAAGATTCTTTTTGAACTGAATCTTTTGAAATGATTGCATTTTCACAGGCACAGATGGATGAGAGCTTTCAAGTGGAAGCCAGATCAAGAAGGGAGGGAAACTAAATACTTGGTGTGTCAGGTACTTTGTGTATGACCATGTATGTTTACATTTAGCCATCCAATGCCCGAAAACCTCAGGCCGATAAGCCTGTTAGAAAGAAAGAAAGGTACTTAAGAAATAAAGAGAGGTTACTTAAGATCTCCTAGCCACTGAGGGACATGATTATTTTATCCACATCTGTTGGGGCAGAGGTGGTTTTTTGTGGCAGGGTTTCACTGTGTAGTCCAGGCTGGCCTTGAACTCAGTGTAGCTCACATTGACCTTAGAATCATAGTGCTCCTCTTGTCTCAGCCTCCCTAGTGCTGAGATCACAAGTGTCCACCACCATCCCTCACTGACATCTGTTGTTGAATAATGTTTTAGTACTTTTCATAAAATAACCTCCTTAAAGCAGTGCTTTTAAGTGCCATTTTTTACATATGAAAAAAAAACAACTTCGCACGGGTTCATTTGCTAAATGTCACAAGAGCTGTAGCAGATCCAAAACTCAAAAATCTTTTACCTCTTACTCTTTGTTTGTTTGTTTTGTTTTGGTATTTTTGAAACTCACCATGTAGTTCAGACTATCTTTGAACTCACTATGAAGCCCAGGATGGCCTTGAGCCCATGGCAATCCTCCTGCCTCAGCATCCTGAGTGCTGAATTTACAGGTATGTGCCACCATACCTGACGACCTCTTATTCCTACTATACATGTATATTAAGGCTAAAGTGGGACATAAGACTGAGAAAACAGGTTAGAGATGAAAATTTTTGGATGTAAATCAATTTGTATATGAATTTATAGCCTATTTTAAGAATTCGAAGCAGTTTTTAAAAAATACGAATATTGGTCTAAATAAATAGATGCGGGAACAAGTAGAAAACCAAAGACAGTAGCTAAACGAATCCAGTAAATCCTGTATAAAGGGTGAATTAAAAATTGGACTCCAAAAATTTAAAAAAAAAAAAAAGGACTCTACACTCCTTAGCCCAAGAAAAGTAGAAAGCATAGTAGTTACAAGAGTCAGTTACCCACAAAAATCAAACAAATCTGTGGTTTGAGTAACACATTTACTTCCCAATAAGTGATGAGGAACGTCTCCAAGTTTTTATAATGTAACTTAATTATAATTGCTTAAGGTGCCGTGGCAAAGCTGGTATCGTAGGTTGCACTTTATCTTCAGAGTATCCCTCCACTGCTTTTGTAGGATCATTTCCTCATGACATCCATTAGTAGAATATAGATGTCTAAGACCAGAACAAAACTGAGAACAGCAAGAGCCTAGAGAGCATGAAGTAGGCAGTTATCTCCTAATCTTGCTAAGAACACTAATACACTTTGTCTAAGGTAAGATACAAGAACTTTAAGAGGTGGTTTGTTTGGCGATTGTTAGGTTTTATACCACCTAGATGTGCCCCCGAAGCCTCATGGAGCATGGGAAGGATCTTTGGAAGGTAAATGGATTATGGGTGCTTAGCCACCTTGCTGTTAAGAGGTCTGGTCTGGTTGGAAGGGGTGGCTCACTGGACGTGACTTGGACGGGTGTAGCTTCCTTCCCAGCTTCTCTCTTGACTACTTTCTGGCTGCCACGCCTTGGTACTAGGCCATCCTGCTTTGGAACATGCAAGGATTGAAATCTGGGCGTGGTGGTTCACGCCCGTAATCCCAGCACTTGGGAGACTGAGGCAGCAGGATTGTTGCCAGTTCAGACCACCCTGGGCTACAAAGTGAGCTCACAGCCAGCGTGAACTGCATAGGAAGACCCTGTCTCAAAAAAAAAAAAAAAAAAAAAAAGCGGACTGAGACTCCTAAAACATGAGCCACAATAAACCTCTCCTCCTTTAAATTGTGGGTTGCCTGTAATGTTTCTGGGCAAAACGGAAAACGGCTAAGAAAGATTCTGGTACTAAGAGAAATGGGGTTGTCACTGTGACTACCTAAACATGGTAGAACCCTTTCAAGCTGGTACATGGGAGAAGTTTCAGAGGCTTGGAGATGCTGGCTGGAGAAACAGCCCTAGAATGGTGTAAACAGAGCTTGATGGGAGATTCCGGTCAAAGCTCTGAAGATCAGACTGCTGATGGTAATGCAGCTGATAAAGACCAGACTCAAGAAACCTCAGTGATAAACAACGACTCCATTGACAGTTTGACTCCAGACTATGTGTGTTACCTTCTGGTGGAAAATTTGTCTACATTTTCTTCCTGTCTTAAGACTTTGCTGGAGCCTGACATTAAAAATATGGACTTGCTAATCTAGTGGAAAAAATTTCAAACCAGTCTAATGTTCAGAATGTACCAGGGATAGTGCTTGCTACTTTTAGATAGGTTTATACTGACATTCAGGAGCAAAACACCTATTTGAAAAGTTCAGTTTCACCAACAAAGGAAAGGCCTGGAAAGATGGGGCACAGATGTAGGAGACAATTTGAGTGACTCCCCTTGAATGTAGAATATTTGCTACAACATTGATTATATCGAGGCTTATTTCCGTATACTGATATGTACAGAGCTGACCACGATATTTCCCTCTCTCTTCAGTTGGCTCTAAGCATTGCAAATAGGGCTAGCTGAGGTACTGGTGTGTAATCTCTAAAGCCATCAGACAGCTCCTGTTTTCTCACATGGTGCTCTCTATAAAGATACGAGCACAGCAGGATGGCAGAGCTACTCAGCTCTGGGAATATCAGCTGAGTAGGAGCAGAAAAGTTTACATATCAGAAACTGAAGCAGCACCCTCCTGAAACCATTCAAATGTCATCTTAATTGTATTATGCAGATTGATCCTTCCCCATGTCATTCTCCCTGCATTTTGCAGAGATACCTTTCTCACTACCTTGCCAGGCAGCTCAAGTTAGTCACGTAGTCCCTGCCATCCTCACTGTCACTCATCCTCGAGCCACCCCCTTCTACACAAGTTAATAAATTCTGGGAGAGGCTTGGATCGTGGCCTTTGTCCACACATCCTCACAAGGATTGGACTTAGGGCCCCTTGGCTGCCCTTAACTTTGAATATGTCTTGGTGTCTTTACCCTTGCCATGGGTTGCATTGGAGGTGGTGGATTGGAATTGACTTGCCAGGATTCCAATAATGCCTCAATGGGCTTATAAATATAACTTTTTGGATTGTGAGGAAGACTGGAAAAGGGGTTACAATACTTGGTTTACAGTACTCAATATTTGGGATTACAATACAAAGAATAACTTGGTTTCTGAAAAGATTAGTATTAAAAAGAAGCCAGGTATTTTACAGCAGGACAAAACAAAATATGCATTGAAGTAAATGAGCCAATAAGTCCCCACCCTTCACTGGCTCAAAATTGCAAAACTGAGAAGAGAGCCCTAGTGTTATGCACGTGGTGCTGGTTTTATAGGCGTACAGAGTGCAGGAGTTGTGGGCTCACCGAGGCTCCCAGCTGGATTTCAGGAGGCCTCAGCTGCCTGGCAGTGTGCCCCCGAGAGGGCAGTACACAAGGATGTGAGGGTGGAGCCAGAAGTGCAGCTGGGGAGGCCAGGGGCGTAGGGCACTGAGGAAAGCCGCCAGCAGGGAACAGCCAGCCCAAACGCTGGGCCACGAGGACTGTAACCAGCGCAAGCCTTCGGAGTTCTGACCTCGCTACAACTTTCCCCAGACACTGGACAGGTTTAGATGTTTGCCCTGCTGGGTCTTGGTCTTGCATTTGGAATGTGAATGTTTACCCCTGCTTTTGTATCATGGCAGTGTTTAAACTTCTTTTTTATTTTCACAGGATCTCAAAGATAAAGAGTTTTGCTTCAAGACTCAGAGGAGACTTTGGACTTGGGTTTTGTGGCACTGCTGACCCTGTTAAGACTTTGGTGATGCTTAGAAACTAAATGCATTTCGCATAAAGAAATGCATGTGCATCTCTGGGAGCCAAGGGTGGAATGTTATGGCATAATGTTATGATTTACACATAGCTGGCTCCTGAGGGCCTCATGGGGTCATAGGAGGGGCTTTGAGAGGAGTTTGGCTTATGGGAGAATAATAGCTACTTTGGGGTTAAGAGGTAGGGTGTGGTAGGAAGAGGTGGTCACTGTGGGCAAACTTCCCTTCCCAGCGACTCCCTTGACTCTGCTTCCAGGCTGATGTGAAACAAGGGGCTACTCTTCTGCCATGCCCCCGTGCCACACTGATTTCCACAGTGATCTCGCCACTTCACACTCCCACCAGCAGTGGAGGAGGCTTTTCTCCAACAGCGCCGCCAACACTCCTTATTTGTTGATTTCTTGAGAATTGCCGTTCTTTCTGGAGGGAGATGAAATCTTAGTGTTGTTTTAATTTGCATCTCTCAACTGACCAGTGATGTTGAAATTTTTTTTCTTATATTTATTTGCTGTTTCCACTTCTTTATCTAAGAAATGTCTATTGATTTCAGACGCCCATTTTTGGATTGAGTCTTTAAATTGGGGGGAGTCTGATTTTTTTTTTTTTTGAGCGTTTATATAGTCTAGATAGTAGTCTTTTGTCTGAGGAACAGCTGACCAAAAACAATTTTTTTTTACCACATTGTGGGTTGTTGTTTCATTCTGCTGGTGGATTCTCTTGCTTTGCAAAAGCTTTTTAATGAGATGAGACCCCAGTTGTTTATTCTAGGTAATGTTTTCTGTGAGATTGGGGTTTTGTTCATAAAGTCCTTGCCTACACTTGCATCTCTGTTTTAATACTTAGACTGATCAGTTTTGATTTTGGTTTAGTGCATGGTGATAGACATGGGCCTAGTTTTAGTCTTCAGCATGCAGAAAGCCCGTTTTTTTTTTTTTTTTCCAATTCCATTTATTAAAAGAGGCTATCTTTCTTCCAATGAAGGTGTTTGGCTACTTTGTCAAAAATAGGGTAGCTGACTGTGTTTGGAGTTGTTTCTGCATCTTCTAATCTATTCCATTGATCTGGGGGAGGGTCTTTTTTTGCCATGCTCTTTTTATCACAGTAACTTTGTAGTATAGTTTCAAGTTAGGCATTTTGATGCCCCCTTCCTTGCCTTTATTGCCTAGAATTGTTGTTCTTACTCTAGATCTCTTCTGGTTCTAAATAAATTTTTAGATGGTTTTCTCTAATTCTGTGGGATATGCTATTGAAATTTTAATGAGGATTGCATTAAATCTGTATAGCAATTTTAGAAGTATGACCATTTTCTCTGTATTGGGTCTGCCTGTCCAAGAACAAGGGATATGTTTCCACTTTTTTTTTTTTTTTTTTTTTTGTAGCAGGGATTGAACTCACAACCTTGTGCCCGCCAGGCAGTCACTTAGGCCACTGAGCTAAATCCCTAGCCCTGTTTTTTGAGACAGGGTCTCACTGTGTAGTTCAGGCTGGCCTTGAACTCACTTTGTAGCCCAGGCTGGTCTCGAACTCACAGTGATCCTTCTGCCTCAGCCTCCTGAGTTATATTTCCACTTTCTGATAGTCTCTTCAATCTCCTTTTTCAGGGTACAGTAGTTTTCAGTGTAAAGAAGTTTTACTTCCTTCATTAGATTGAGTCCTAGGTACTTCACTTTTTTGGATGCTATTGTGAAAGAGATTGTTTCCCTAATTTTTCTTTCTGTGAGTTTGTTATTTGTATACAGGAAGGCTGTTGATTTTTGAGTGTTGACTTTGTATCCAGCTGTGCTACTGAATTTGGTTATTGAATCTAGAAGTCTTTTGGTGGAATTTTTTTGTGTCTTCTATGTAAAGTATCATGTCTCTACAAATAATGACACCTTCTTCTTTTCCTATTTTTATTCCTTTCATTTCTATGTCTTGTCTCTTTGCTCCAGCTAATGTTTCTAGAACTGCATTGAATAACAGTGGTCACAGAGGGCATCCTTATCATTTTTTTTATTTTAGAGTGAAAGCTTTCAGAGTTTGTGCATTTAGTATGATTTTTGCTGTTGGTTTGTCATAGATGACATTTTATCAGATTGCGATAAAAACCATCTATTCTAATTCTCTGTAGGGTTTTTATCATGAATGGATGTTGAACCTGGTCAAATGCTTTTTCTGCATCTATTGAGGTGATCATACGGTTTTTTTCCTTGGCTCTATTACTATGATAAATTGTAGCTATTGATTTGTGTATGTTGAACCATCCCTCATTTCTGGGATGAATCCTAGTTGATCATGGTATGCAGTATTCTTGATTTGTTGCATTCTGTTGGCCAGTATCTTATTGACAATTTTTGCATCTATGATCATTAGGGAGATTGGCCTATAGTTATCTTTTTTTGGTTGGATCCTTCTCTTGTTTCTCAGGGTAATGCTTCCAGGAATGAATTTGGGAGTATTGCTTCACTTTCAGTTTCATTAAAGAGATTGAGAAGCAACATTAGGTCTTCTCTAAATTTTCTTATAGAATTCAGCAGTGAATCTGTCAGGGCCTTGGCTCCTCTTTTGTTAGTAGATTTTTAATTCTGTCTTTAATTTCATTGACTAATATTGGGCTTTTTAGAATTTTTATATCTTTTTGATTCTGTTTTGGTAATTCATATGCATGGGGGAATCTGTTCATTTCTTCGAGTACAGGCTTGGAAGTAGGTATTGATCTGGATTTCTGCAGGATTTGTTGTTATTTCACCCTTTTTATTCTTAATTATATGGATTGAGTCTTGTCTTTACTTTTTCTGGATGAGGTTGGCTGAGGATTTTTCAGGTTTATTTAATCTTTCAAAAACCAGCTCTTCAATTCTTTATAACTTAGTCTCCATTGCATTAATTTATGCTCTGATCTTTATAATGTCCTTCTTTATACAAGCTTTGGGCTTGACTTGCTCCTCTTTTTGTAAAGGCTTGAGGTTCAACGTTAGGTTGTTTATTTGCACTCACTCTGTTTTTCTGATCTGAGTATTAACCACAATAAATTTCCTTTGTAGGACTGCTTTCATTGGGTCCCATAAGTTCTAGTATATTGTATTGTCATTGTTGTTTAATTGTAGAAACTGTCTAATTTGTTCTTTAATTTCATCTGTGACCCATTGGTTGGTCAAAAGCATGTTATTTAATTTCTGTGTTTATGAAGTTCTTATGGTTTCTTTGCCATTGATGTCCAATTTCATTGCGCTATTGCAATGAATGTGCATGGGATAATTTCACTTCCTTTGTATTTGCTTAAGCATGTTCTTTGAGCGAGTATGTGGTCTATTTTGGAGAATGTCCCATGTGCAACTGAGAAGAATGTGTATTCTGATGTTGTGTGTTAGAACCCTTTGTAGACATCTACTAAGTCCATTTGTTCAAAAGTTCAGTTCTAGTATCTCATCATTGATTTTTTTGTCTAGTTGATCTGTCTATATGTGACAGTAGGGTATGAGGTCCCCCATTACAATTGTATTAGTGCCTATTTGATTTGCCATGTCTGTTGATACTTGTTTTATATAGTTGAGTGCACTGATTATTGATGCATAAATATTTATGATTGTTTTCTCCTCTTCTTGCATTGTTCCCTTTCCAAGGATATAATGACCTTCTTTGTCTCTCTTAATTAGTCTTGGCTTGAAATTCACTTTGTTTGCAAATAGAATAGCTACCTCTGCTTTTCTCCAGGTTCCTGTCACATGGAGTATTGTTTTCCATCCTTTGACTTTCAGTCTCTGCATTTCTTTTTGAATTAATTGTGTTTCCTGTATGCAGCATATTGTTGGATCTTGCTTCTTGATTCTTTCTGCTAATCTGTTTCTTTTGATTGATGAATTGAGACCACTAACATGGTTCTAATTGATATGTATTGACTTATCTTTGTCATGTTGTTTTCCTTTTTTGGCTCCCATTTTTCCCCTTCTGTTTAATTGGTTAATTTGCCTGGTAGGTTCATTTTGTTGGGATTCATGGAATTATAATCCCTGTTATCTCTTTCTAGAATCTCCTTTAGAACATTTTGGAGTGCTGGTTTGGTATTATGAATTTCCTCAGGTGTTCTTTGTCATGGAAGTATCTTATTTTTCAATTTTGAAAGCTAGTTTTGTGGAGTGCTTCAATCTGGGTTGGAGGTTATTTCCTTTTAGGCTTGAAATACTTCACGCAAAGTTTTTCTTGACTTGATGTTTGTATTGAGAAGTCTGCTGTGATTCTGATGGGCTGCTTTTTTTATTATTATTTTTATTTTAAAAAGAGAAAAACAAACAATGATACAGAATTTCAAAACAGGAAATTAACAATGGTTAGATGATTTATTTCTTTTTTCTAATAGATTTTAATATTCTGTTATTGTGTTGAATTTCTGGAATCTTGTTTCTATAACTTTTTTTTTTTTTAAGTATTTTGAGACAGAGTTTCACTATGCAAGGTTCAGATTGACCTTGAACTCACTATGTAGCCCAGGCTGGCCTCGAACTCATGGCAGTCCTTCTGCCATGGCCTCCTGAGTGCTGAGATTACAGGTATGCACCATCATGCCTGACTTGTCTCTATATTCCTTATTGATTTTTTTCTGATCATGACTATGTGGAATTCTATATGCCTCACTTATCTGTATTTCAAATTCTTTTTCCCTGCTTGGAAAGTTTTCTGCTATGACTTCTGTGAATAGGTCATTTGTGCTGTCTCCTGCTTTTTCACTAACTAATCAGTCTTATGTGATTGTTCTTTGTATCATTTGCAGCTGCTGAATTTATTTCTTATGACCCCTTACTGTTTTTTTTTAAAGGAGGAAAGGTTTATTTGGCTCACAGTTTGTAGAGGTTTCAGTATATAATCAGCTGGTTCCAAGGCAGGATGGCACAAGGCAGAGGGGCAACAGTTCATGGCAGAAGACAGCAAAAACAAGTGAGAGCAAAAATGCCTCCCTTACTGTTTTTTAAGAAATCTTTATTTCCATGATCACTAAATGCAACTGGCTTCTACATCTGAAATTCTGTCCTCACGTTGGCTTATCGTGCTGTGTATACTTTCAGTGGAAGTTTTCATCTTTTCGATGTCTGTTTGAATCTGTTTCATGGATTCTATTTCTTTCCTATGCTGGGTATTCATGGTTCCCATCATTTTCCCAAGGTCCTCTATTTTTTTTTTTTTAATCTGTATCTGCTCTAGAGTCACTAAGCATGTCTTTCATTATGGTCACCATCTCTGTAATTATCTGAGAAGTTATTTCTGATTTGATTATTTCTAGAGCCACATTCATCTGCTTTGTTGCTTCTACTGTTGCCACTTCAAAGAGTCCAGGTGGGTCGCTTTCGGGTTTTTCCACCTTATTGCCCCCGGGGTTTGCTTTTGGTGAGCTAGAAGTCTGGGATTGCATCTTGTTTAAGTATCCTCTCATTTTCTATTGTTTTTTAGCTTTATTTCTGAATTGATGCTTGTAAACTAAGGTGAGTAACTTCATTACTAGAATTTAGAACCCTTAGGAAATGATTACTTCTCAGAGGTGTCTTCTATGTTCATCTGATTTTTGGATTTTGCATGTTTTGTAAGATCCTACCTCATCATTTTATCAAAGGCAAGAAGTTGCCACTAGGCCCAGATCCTGGTTCTTTAGCACTGGCCTTTACTATTTGTTATGATCCATGGGCAGTCTTAGTCTTGGCATACCAGGAAAGACAACTGATTACAAGAGTTATCTCACCTTGACCAAAGTGGTATAAGCAGCAATAACAATGGCATCAAACATAGCCCAGAAAATTACCAACAGCGGTAACTATTAATTTGCCACCTTTAACCATGTGAACTACATTTGCGGTTACATAACAAAATCTAAAATGAACCAGATAATTGTATGCAGTAAATAAGACCTCAGTATGGCAATTTTACCTTCGGGGAGAAAACTTAAAAGGGGATGGGGGAAAAAAATAGAAAAATAGAGGAAGAGGAAGAGATTAGAAGCAAGGCTGGAGGACAAAGGAAAAATCACTGCAACTTTGGGAAACTGGGAAAGAAGACAGGAGGGAAAGAGCAAAGGAAAAAGTAAAAACAAAAGAACAGAAGAACAACCAAAAAAAAAAAAAAGAACTATAGACCATGTTCATACTCATATAAAAACAAGAATATAGAATCAGTTCATCCATTTGAAGGGACAAGGAGCAGGGAGCTTGTCTGATCCAGGGGCCTAGAGCCAGGGAGTGGTGGTCTGAGAAGCCAGTAGCTCCATCAGCTGAAGTTTGGCAGGGTGGGAGGAGTCCTGGTCTTTGGTTTTTTGACTCAGTCCTACTTGACAGCAAACTTGTCTCGGCCTGTCAGAAATTGGAAGGCCACTGATTATGCACGGTTTCAGAGTCTGATGATGCAGATGAAGATTATGGAAGAGGTTCAGCCCTCCCACTAAGAAAATCTGATCATCTCCTCAAAAGACAAAAATAAGAGGCCATCTGGAAAGAACTCACAGGAAGACAGTGAGGACTCGGAAGAAAAAAGTGTGAAGACCCAGAAGGATGATTCTCAGTCAGCAGAGGACGGTGAGGATGAAAAAGATGATCACAAAACTGTGCGCCAGCAGCAGTGGGCAGCATGCAAAGCAGCTTCCAAACAGAGAGAGGACCAGGTCGTGAGGAGGAACAAGGGGAAGAGGACGAGGCACCATTCCAGGAGAAAGATTCCGGCAGTGATGAAGATTCCCTAATGGAAGATGATGGTGATAGTGACTATGGCAGTTCAAGAAAGAAAAACAGAAGAAGGTTAAGAAGTTCAAACCTGAGACAAAAGAAAATGCCCAGACCCAGGCTAAAGGCTGCAGTGGTGCCAAGTCTAGTGAAAGGCAAAGGGACAGTGGGTCACCCCACAGCTTCCAAGGCATCAAAGGAAAAGACTGCTCCCAAAGAAGGTGATGAGGAGCCCGAAAGCCCTCCAGAGAAAAAGACATCAGCAAGCCCCTGCCTGAGAAGTCTGGAGACAAAGGGTCCAAGGACAAACCCCAGCCGAGGGAGGATTAAAAGTGCTCATGGTTTGGGGGGAGGTTTTAAAAAAAGAAGAGGAGGAAGAGGAAAAGGGGGAACGAAAAGGAGAATCTACTTAAGATAGAGCAAGGTTTTGGCTATGGCTTGACTCATGGGCTTTCAGTGTTTTTTTCTATTTGTTGAAAATAATTTTTCTCACTTCCCTTTTTCTCTTCCCCTCTCTCCCTCTCTCTTTCTTTTTCCCTCCCTCTCTTTCACTCTTCCTTTCTCCAGAAAACCATTGTATACAAAAGTGATTGCGTTATATTTGTGTTTGTTGGTCCTCTCTTTGCCACCACCCGTTTCCCAGTGAAATCCATGTCAGATTAATCACTGGACTGACTGCTCCATCTTTTCCTTTGTAATGGAAGATGCACCACATGTGTGAAGCAGTAAGATCTGAGGTGGAGACCAAGGGAGCTTCAGTTTTGGCTAACATGATACAGCAAGGTGAATAGTGATCGAAAGACATGGGCAGATTTTAGTTAAAAATAATTGCTCCTTTCTCTGCCGAGACTTCTAAAAAATCAAAGGTTATCTAATACGAGTTTATGTATCTGTATTCATAAATATAAATATCTAAAAGAAAAAACATATACAATCAAGAAAAAAAGGAAAAACAAGAAAAGACGAAAAAACATCCGCTTCAGGACATGTCTCTGCTGTCACTGGCAGACAATGTGGCAGGCATAGTCCAGAGCTGAGCTGATTAATCCCAGCAAGCCAGCTGTAGTTTTGTGGTGGAGCAGTGGATAATCCCAGGGAGCCTGCACCTTTAGTTCCACTGAAGTTCGGGCTGGTCTCTGGCTTTGAGGATCAAACCAGATTCACTCAGCCTGCAGTAGTTCCTTTGTGTTTTCCCGGTCTAAACTGGGCTCCCTGCCAGCTTGCGCTTCCCTCCATGGTCTCCTGCTGACATGCACTCGACTCCCTGGCCCTGTCACTGGGAGCCACTGGGCGAAGCGGGGCTGTGGCTGCTCTGACTGCTGAGCTCATCTGGCTGCCAGCCAGCGGCCCTCCCCTGGGGGACATCTGAGCCCAATAACTCACCAGCCACTGCGGTCCACGGCGCGCTCTGCTCTGTTGCACTGGCGCGTTTCTTCTCTGTGGTCACCGTGCGTCTGCAGGTGTGGGCCGCCGCTCCCACGCGTGAGTCCAGGACTCGGGGACACAGTGCTGCCTGTCACCTCCTCCTTGAGGTCTCTCTCTTCACTCTCTGGGGGCTGCAGTTCTCACTTTGTATCCTTCCTGGGCCCAGGGCCCACTTCCCTCCCCCTCCTCTTCCAGTGGTTATTTATTCCAGTGTCTGGATGCCAAGTCTCTGAGAGGCTTTTTCTCTGGTGCTCACCATTCCGCTATCTTCACAGAAGTTGGTGAAGTGATTTTTAACTGTCACATTTTGCTTTTCTATTTTCGTCTTCTCTCGGGTTCTTTTGAAATTATAGATTATATCTTCTTATGTCAGCATTAGTATCTTCAAAGAATTCACCCATTTCCTTTAAAAATCCATTGGCATGGAATTTTTATGTAAGTTTTTGTATCCTGGTTAAGATCTTTAGGCTTGCTGCAAATGTCCCCTTTGTGTTCCTGATAGTGATACTCATATCCTTGTGATGATTGATTTTAAATGTGACTTTGACTGAATTAAGAACACTTGGGAGCTGTTTTGATTGAGTCTGTGAGGATGTTTCCAGAGGTGATGATTCTGAGAGGAGTAGGGTATCATGGGTCACAGTATGACCGGAAACCGAAACATTAGCCAAGACGGGGAAGACTGTGGAGGGTCTCGGTCCCCGGCACGGCCATTTGCAGTTCAGCTCACCATGAGTTCCGGGGGCTCAGCAGAGACGAAGCTGTGCATTAGAAAGGCTGCTTGTGAGCCAGGCATGGTGGTGCATGCCTTTAATCCCAGCACTCCGGAGGCTGAGGTAGGAGGAGTGTTGTAAGTTCAAGGCCGGCTCGGGCTACAACGCGAGTGCAAGGTCGGCCTGAGCTACACAGTGCGACCCTGCCTCAAAAAACTAGGGCTGGGAGTTTGACTCAGTGACTCAAGCACCTGTTTAACAGGCGCAAGGTTGTGAGTTCAATCCCTGGTGCCACAAAAAAAAAAAAAAAGGCTGCTTGGCTGAAGGTTTATAGACTTCCAGACCTGCCCCTTCCCCACCCTTTTCTCTGGGGTACTGGAGATTGAGTGCTGGGCCTCTGCGCTTCACTCAGATACTTCCCCAGGCCTTTCGGGTCATGCTAAGTTGGTAAGTTCCCCAGAGTGTGCTTGAACTTGCAGCCCTCCCACTGTTAACAGGTTTTGTGGTTCTTTGGTCTCCTTCCAGAGGTGGTTTCTAGATTCTTCTAGTCTTGAACAAAGAAATGGACAAAACAAGTGCAAAAGGCATGAGCTTTTACATTTATTAAGTGTAGGGAGAGAAACATACTCTGCAGAGTGTATTTGGGCCAAGTAAAAGCAGGAAAAGAAGTATACTGTATAGCATGAGTGCAGTCACTGTGTGGGAAGACAGAGCAGAGAGCACAGTGCTGACTGACCTTTTACCTTCCCTACCCCTCAGGCTGGTGTCAGATCTAGGCCGTCCCACTGAAGATTGCTCAAGTCTCGTGAGGAGAATTGCAGACAACACTCTGACTGGTTCCACATGCAGGGCTTTGGGAACTGTTCTGAGTCTATGTCCTGAAAATTTAATAAATCAAACCAGTTTCCCCAGTTAGTCTGCCGAAACCTCATCCCCTGCCACACCGCCTCAGCCGCCCACAGTTCTGGGGTTACAGCCACACACCACCATGACTGGCCTAGACTTTTTTTTCATAATCCAGATTTCCTGAGACAAACTTTCATTTTATATATCTACCAATCTCAAAAGAATTACAGAACTTTTCTATAAGGCTTGAGGAAAATCAAATTCACTTGCTTTATTAGAATAAAATTGAGCCAGGGATATAGATCAGCAACACAAGCACCTGCCTGGCATGCACAAGGTCCTGAGTTTAATTCCCAATACAAAAAAAAAAAAAAGGAATAAAATCATTGGGCTAGAAAATAACTATTGTCTTGCATAAATCTCTTTGATGGGTAAGAAAAAGTTAAATCCCAGAGACGTTACTTGGTTTAACCAAAGCAGAACAAACAATAGCAAACCAAAACCAAGGTTTTCAGAAGTACAGTGAAAGGTATTAACTTTTCATAAATGCACAAACTGAGTTCTAGTCATCCTGAAACATTTCGCTATTATCAGCAGATGAAAGGTAGAGTATACAGAGTTTGGCCAGAGCATATCGAAACATGGAATTCACCCACAGCCTGCAGCCCCCTGCCTAGGAAACCAGCCATCAGTCTACTTCAGTCAAGGAGCCAGGTGCTAACTGTGGCAACAAGCCAGGAAGCAAAACAACTTCTGAGACAATCAGCCCCAAAGGACAGGGCTTGTTAACTGATAGCTTCCTTAATCTTTGTCTTTATTTCCAATTTAGGACCAACTAGAGAAAGCCAAACCCACTACTGTAGCCAGTCGCATATGATACTTGGTTTCAAGTGAGCTGCCTCAGTTTCCCCAGGCCCCAAGCCCTCCACCCAGGGCGCCTCTGCGGCCTCCCTCCTGTCCACTATGAAGGTTTGCCCCTCTGCCTGCTTTTGAGTCTCTGACAGAACACAAGCGAAGGAGCCAAACCCTATGTTATAGCAAATAAGAAATCAAGTCTTTTCTTCTCTTATTTGTTGGTCCTTATTTTCCTACATAATAAAGGCGATCACATTGTAATCTCTGTAATTGATCTGTTTCTTCAGAGTTGGTGGCATTTGATTAGAAAGCTGGGACTTGGGCAATAAAGGATTACGCAGTTAAAACAAATAGCTATGATTTTGCTAACTGGTAGCAGGGTTACTTATGGATTGTTGCTCATAACTATTTTAGCAAGTCTTATATCACTGGACTTTGGGGAGGTGGTCACAAGCTGTTCTCAATCCTTTAGTTTTGGGGGAATAAAGACACGAATGATGGACACTATATGTTAGAGATGGCTTCCTTTTGATATTTATCAAATGCTAAATCAAAAAAATTATGAAGTTAAAAATCATTAGCTGGGGGTGGTGGTACATACCTGTAATCTCAACACTTGGGAGGCTGAGGCAAGAGGATTGCTGTGAGTTTGAGGTCAATTTAGGCTATATAGTGAGTTCAAGACCAGCCTGAACTATATAATAAGACCCTGTCTCAAAAAGCAGAAACAAAAACCAACCAAACGAGTTATTAATCTCCAAGGAGTAATAAATTTTCTCACTGGGTGTGGTAGTGTATATCTATAACCTATAATTCAACACTTAGGAGACTGAGGAAGTAATATCACTAAGAGTTCAAGGCTAGCCTGTCTGTGTAGCAAGATGATGGCCAACGTGAACTACATGATGAGACCCTACTTCAAAAAAAAAAAAAAATCTTAGACCAGATCTCTAATCTGCCATCAATAATAAAAGTCACCTCAAAAAATAAAGAAATATGATGTAGGTCCTGGGAATACAGCTCAGCAGCATAAGCACTTGCCTGGCAAGTGTAAGATCCTGAGTTCAGTTCCCAGTACAAATACTAATACTAATACTAATACTAATACTAATACTAATACTAATAAGGACCGGGGATATAGCTCAATGGTGTATGCACCTGCCTGACAAGTGCAAGGTCATGAGTTTGATTCCCGGTACCAAAATAAATAAATAATAAAGATTTAAATAAAAGCAGTTTGTAGCATCACTACAAATTAATTTTTTCTGCAAATTTAAGAATTTTAAAAGTTAATTATTCTCACATAAGCATAATTTTCTGGGACACAAATGAAAATGAATGTATGGTACGAACAAGACTATCATTGCAATAGGATTGAGATCAAATAGGTCATGTCCAAGGCTCTAAATTAAGGTTTGTTATCTAAATACCCTAAGTTATTTCTTGTCCATAAAAGCAGAAGAATATTTACCTGATGGGGTTGATGTCAACATTAAAGAAATGAATGTACATTTCAGCCCTAAAGGACTTAAAGTATGGTAATCCTTGCAGAATGAATGACTGCTACAATAATCATCATCATTATCATTATCATGTTCCCAAGCTTGCTTTCACTGTTAAAGAAAGATCATGAAGTTGTCACAGACAGTAAGGAAGATTTTATTCAAGGAGAAGCATGACCTTTATTCAGGAATCACTTTGATGGGATTTTGTAATAGGACAGAGAGATTGAGCAATTCCTATTTGCCAACATGGAAAAATGAACATTTATGCCCAGGGAGCAAGGTGGCAAGTCACTAAAAGTATGCATTAGCACTAAGGGAGCTTCTGACGAAACCAACCTAACAGAATTCCTGCTGAAGGCAGGACAAGGGGATCAGACTTCACCTGAGTGCAGGGCTGGGTCGGGAGAGGATGAGGAACCTGCTCAGATATCATCATGGCTCTGCTGTTTAGCAGGGTTCATGCTAGCTCTGGGTAATGCAGCAACAACGTGGAAGTCCGAATATTAAGACTGGGTTGAAAAGAGAGGTCAGAAGCCTGAGTAGAATTTGGTCAGAGAAAACCTGCATCATCACTAATAGCTCTGTTTGCTATTAGTGCCCTGCACTACCACGAAGCTTACAAAAATGATGAAGGCAGAAAAAAGTGCCATCTTTTTAAAAATTCTGTCATTATTAACAAAATTTGCTTGAACATTAACACAGCAACTATTTACTCCTTCAATTTTGCTGAAGGGCAGAATAATGCTATTTTATTGAAATTAATTTATCATGCAATGTGGAAAACTGCATGATATGAATGGAAACAAAGATCTTACGAAGCGTTAGAGTTTCAGCTGGGTGTGATGGTGACGCCGCTACTGCCAGAACTCTGGGTGTCTCAGGCAGGAGGACTGCACATTTAAGTCCAGCATGGGCAACTTAGTGACACAGTGAGACCCTGTCTCAAAAAATATACTGCCAAAAAAAAAAAAGTGCTGGGAATGTAGCTTAGTGCAAGGACCCTGGATTAAATTCCCAGGACAGAAAAAGGAACAGCAAATTAGGACTTTTGTGGGAAAGGTATGCATTGCAAACAGATCCTATGGTAGAAGAAGAAAAGTAGAATTAGTCCCTTCCAGGGCCTGGGCAATCCACAGGCTCTGGGCTGGGCAGGAAAGTGTGTCACCCAGAATGAAAGGCGTGCCCAGCGCAGTCACGGGGCAGAGGTGGTCGTGACAGCAGAGGCCGCCCGAGAGGAGACGGGCGAGAATACACATGCGAACAATTGCTGGGGAGCTGTGGCTTCTCCTTTACTGTCCAACTAAGATGCCTCAGTGAAACCCTATTTTAATAACTTTTTTAAGGATTGTGAATTCATGGAATCTATTCTGTTTTACAAAATGAAGTGTTGGGCTGGGGATTTAGCTCAGGAGCACAAGCCCCTGCCTGACAAGTGTGAGGTCATGAGTTCAATCCCCGGTACCAAAAAAACCATGAAATTAAATAAAAATTAAAAATAAAAGGGTTTTGATTGTCCAAATTTAGCAGGCCCCATATTGTTAAGGGTCTGCTGATTCTCACTTACCGTGGGAATGTGCCTTCCTCTGTCTGTTCCCAGGAGAGCCTCCTTGGAGCTGACTGCGGGAGCGGCGGGCCAGGGGCTGGAACGGGGACAGTGGGGAACCCTGGCCCTCTCTGCGGTGCTGTGCAGGACACGGGGCAGCTGGGGAAAAGGGATCCGTCAGACCACAACCGAAGCCACCAGGACCAGCCCGATGACGGCGCCTCAGCCTTCACTGTGCGTGGACCAAGGCCTGACCCTTCTTCCCTAAGGCAGCCTTTGCGACCTTCCTTTGCACATCTCTCCCGGGTGACTGCTGACCTGCGGTGCTCACACTCGCTCTCCTTGGGTGGGAAGTCGGGGTGTCTGCCAGCCTCAGCTCATCGAAGACTGTTCATTAGTTTACCCACTCAGCATCTATATATCATTCCTGAATGCAACCATGTTTTGGGGACTTCACCTCCTTCGAGCTCTACTTTAGGTTCTACGATACACATGACAACTCAAAAAAAGTTCATTTTAACAAGTTTCAATAGAAAAAGCCAAACAAAACATACCCCAGAACTTTCTAGAGGTAGGCAGTCTGCACGTGTGGATTGCAGATATCTTATGTGGGTCCCAGTCCAGAACACTTTGTCCTAACATGCAGATCATGGGTGACTCTGACCTCAGGAAAAGAGAATTTATACTGGCATAGTCTGCTTTGTTTAACTGTGGATACATGTAATATGATAGGTTTTGAGTGGCTAAAAGTAATTTGAATTGTATACTAATTCTCAAAAAATGCAAATACAAGGTGTGACCAAAATATATGGTGAATAAATTTAAAATTTTATTGTAATAAAGCATGTTCACATCAATCCTCAAAATATTCCCCCCCACCTTGAGCACACTTATTCCAGCATGCTTGCCATTTTCTGAAGCAGTTCTAGAAGTTTTCTTCCGTGAGTGTCTTTACAAGGTGTGATAAAAATACAGTGCATGGAGCCACCAATGGAACTGTCTTGTAAAAACATTATGATGAGTTCCCATCCACTAGATCTGGCACCATGAGAATTCTGGCTTTTCTCCCTGATCAAAATGACCATGAAATGTGTTATGGCATGTCTAGATGTCCCCTCAAAGCCTCAAGTGGTCACAGGGTTTTTCAGAGGTGGTAGGATCTAGGGTGTGTGATGCTGGCATCAAGGCTGTGATGCTGGGATGAAGTGGACCCGGCCTGGATGTGGGTGGCCCAGCCCAAAGGGCAGGCAGCCTGGGTGAAATAGAAAGCAGCCTTGGATGCTGCTGCTGCTGCTTGCTGCTTTGTTACCGTCTGCCTGCTCTCTTTGCCATGGACCGTTTCTCCTCTGAAATGCTCCTCTGCCTGGGAACCAGCTGACTGTGGACCAAAACCTCTACAAACTGTGAGCCAAAATAAACCTTTCCTCTGTTAACTTTGGGTGTCAAGCATTTTGTCTCAGCAGCAAGAAAAGTAACTAAGATAAAAAGTGAACATTAAGATACCTAGACAGTCACACAGCGCAACAAAAGACCTCACAAAAGAGGACTTCCAGAACGGCTTCAGGAAGGGCAAGGATGACGAGATGAGTATTTGAAGTGAGGGAGAGTACTTCCTGGGGGATAATGGTAATGGATCCTTCACGGTAATAAATCGTATAAACATTTACACATTCACCATAGTATTTGATCACAATTTATCGGGAACCCCCGCGGTGAGTCTCCTTATCTCCTGCCAGGTGCGTGTGTGTGGGAGGGAGAGAGAGAGAGAAAGAGAGAGAGAGAGAACATGGCAGTACAGCGGGCATCTGGGATGACCAGTTGTTCTCAAGGATCAAAAAGCCACAGGGCAGCCAGAGCCCCAGCATTTATTGGTCGAGGAGGAGATTTGAGGAGGGGATTACCGGATGACTCAAGAGGGTGGAGGTGATTTTATGTAGAGCGGTGTCTTGCCCTGGAGTGACTTTTAACCTTAGCAGTTTTAGGTTTAGTCTTACTGGGTGGGAAATCTCAAAAGGGTGATACCGATAACCCCAAGGCTCCATTTATCCCTTAGGGAAGTATGCAAAACTAGCCATTGTGACTTTGTGGTCCCCAACAGCACATCATGTATTTTTGGGTCTATCTGGACCCTGATATGGATACGCACCATGTGTTAGGAACTGAGCGATGGACCACAGGGCCTAGGTCATCTTCCAGGCAGCAGTCTGTACACAGAGTGGGTTTAGTATCACCCACAGGACTCAAGCTGGTTTCCAGGTTTTGCTTTGGGGACACTTGGTGTACATAAAAGTGCAGGTATACAAGCATCCGTTTTCATTATCTTCTCTCGAACTGAAAGCAGGAAAGCATGTAAATAAACATCTTTATTTAATAAACAAGCACCAAGTCATTTTTAGCGAATGAACCTAATGACTTTAGAAAGCCACACGTGTCCCTCAGACAGCAGGCTGGGGCGTGCCCGCCGTGGACGTCCCCGTGTGTCTGCGGGTTCCTGCCCGCTTTCCTCCTCCTCGCCGCCCTTCCCAGCACGGGCAAGGCCTCTCCCCTGTTGCCCCCTGGGGTTCTGCTCGTCCTTTGCACGCCCACCCTGCTGCTGCCCTTAGGGTCTGCCCCTCTCTTGCGTTATCTTCCAAGCGGCTTTCCCCTCTGAGTGCTGCCGAAGGGCCGCGGCCACTGCCCCTGAGGCTCAGCCTCCACTTCCCGTAAGGTTTGATGCAGAAACAGAGACACAGGATCACGATATTTGCTAAACTGGTGAGAATATAGACTGACCTTCATGGAGCCCCGTGACAGGAAATTAAGCTCTATTCACGTCAGTCCAATTCCCCTGCGCCCACAGTTCATGTATGATGGCTGTCTGGGAAGGCAGCAAATGCTGGAAAAAGCCTTGCTGTGTTTAGTATAGAACAATTTTGGCCAATCTGCATCTGTGATTTATGTCACTTAGAATATCAGTTTCAAGTGCCGCATTAGACATTCGGTAATAACCGATTAGTTCAAAATATATCTAAATAACAAAATAAGCAAAACCTTTATACCCTTAATTCTTATTACTTATACTATTTTCAACTATAAAAAAAGTATTATTTATTTATTTGTTTGTTGTCTTTTGAGACAGCGTCTTGTTATGCAGTTCGGACTGGCCTTGAGCTCACTTTGTAGCCCAGGCTGGTCTCAAACTCTCAATGATCCTACTGCCTCAGCCTCCTGAGTGCTGCATGCTGGGACACCCGTCGAAAAGGCATTTTGAAATGTTTTAATATAGTTCTTATCTAAGGATTTATTTACTTTTATTAGTACATGTTTGCAGTACATTTGAGTACATGCATTGTGGGGAATTGTTACATGTGCACAACACATCCTAACTCACTTTACTTCCCCTAGCCCCTCCTCGCTCTTCCACCTCCCCGCATCTGGTAATTTAAATAGCGATGCACTGGCATTTTATTTCGGTAGAAAGAAGCCGCCTTCAATGGGGTCACCGTGTGCAAATGCGGTATCTGCCGCCTTAGTTCCCCAGTGAGGTGCACACTCGTGTTGGGCTAGGCTGGGCTGAGTGGTGCCCTAGCATGTGCAGGCCCTGGGGCTGATCCCAAGGAGGAGAAAAGGGGAGTGGGGGGAAGGGATGTATTTTTTGCCATAAATATAATTTTCATTATTGTTTAAAGAAAAAAAACATTTTTAGTAGCAAAACGGGTTCCCGGACATTATTATTATTTACCTTGTCAATTCTGTTCCAATCCTTATGGGTGCTGACATAATTGAATTTAGTGATTTCTTCAGAAAATTGGATTGGGCAAGGTTCCGTGTGTCCAGGCCTGGAGTTCGGGCGCCTTATGGCACCGGGACCGCGCGGCGACTGTGCACAGTGCCCGCCTCAGCTGTCCTACAGAGTGTGCCAGTGGGTTGGTTCATGGGGTCCCAGTGTTATGGGTTTAAAACCAGCATAGGAAACCAAGCAGCCAGTTATGAATTTAGAGGAACCTTTAATAGCTGTGCCCAGCGGCCAAACTGACAGCTTCACACATAGGAAGATGTCAGAATGCGTGCAGACCCCTTATAGCAGGCAGAATTGAAAGCAAAAAACCACATCCTGATTAGGACAATCACGTTTTACTCTTGGCTAAATCTAGAACAAGGAGTTTAATCTGTAACTGACTGCGAACAATACAAAGAACTTGGTTTAGCAAATACATTGTTTTTAACATACTTATGTTTTTTCAGGGGCAAACTAACCTCATTGTACTTCCTCTTAACCACTTTTCCCACCCTGGGGTGATCTGGAGGTTAGCTTTATGGAATTTTCCTATGTGAACCATCACACCAGCTGATTCCGCTCAGCTCAGGCTTGAACCCCTGGCTGGGGTGGAGAACCGCGTGGGGCAGGGTCCCTGTCCCCTGGTCTGGGCCAGAGGTCCCAGTGTCTGTCACCGTGAGCCCTCTCTCCAGCTCTTCTGTTTTTCCTTCTGTGTTGGCCGTGGCACCATGTGTTCAGTGTGCTTTGAAGGGTTATGTTAGGCTTTTTCCCATTATAAACGTGATGCTATCCACTTTCTTGTACTTGCTTTCCGATCTGGTTTATAGAGTGTGAAACTATTTGTGCTATTATCTTATTTCATGCATTCAATCTGCCCTGTGTCATAACTTTAGGTGTTTTTCTTTACTTCATGTCTTTTTTTGGTTGATTTTCATTCTGTTTTCCCTGGTACTAGTTTTAAAGGATTCCCTAGCCTCAAAACGATGCTCACGAGAGTCCAGTGTTAATCTTTACCCTCTTCCTAATTCATAGACTGTACTATCACTATTCTGTATTTTAATTCTACCACTTCATTAAAAATTCTACTACTTTGGACAGGAGATTTTACTTTAATGGTACAGGAAATTGAACATAGGGGATTTGCACTGAGCTACAATCTCAGCTCTTTTTTTTTTTTTTTATTTTGAGACAAGATTTCACCAAGTTGCTAAATTGCCCAAGCTGGGCTCAAACTTGTGACCATCCTGCCTTACTCTCTGTATTGGGTGATACACTATGTACCCCCAAGTCCTCATATACTCTTGATGCGACTGAGTCTGGCGCATGTTATTGATTTGTTGTGTAGCACCGGGACTGGTGATGTGAGTGCTGCACCCGCCCAGGTGTGGAACTGACATACAATGTATATGAGGCGGGTCTTCCTCTTGCTCGCTTCTGCCTTCTCTCTCGCTAGCAGGCCTTGCGGCTTGCGAGCGCTATGAACGGCAGCCCCGCCACGCCATGCTGACTTGGAGCCAACTAAGTGTGGACTGAAACTCCCGAGAAACTGTAAGAATAAACCTTTCCTTCCCTATTTTGCGCGTCAGGTATTTTGTCTTGGCAACCAGTGAAAAGTAACTAAGACACCCTCCCAGAGTACTGGGATTGCAGGTGTGCACTACCATGCCAGGCTCAGAAGATGCTATTCTATGCAGTATAATTTATTCAGACTTACCTACTCGCTTGCCAATTTTTTATCCGCATCTTCCTTCTTTTTTTTTTAAATCCATTTTATTCATAGATAAAAAGAAAGAAAAAGAAGAAAAAAACATACAACAAAATTTTAAAATACATCAATCAGGGAGTAACAATGGTACATACATTGCACATTGTTATCCCCAAATCATTCACCCAGAGCACAAGACATCTGCCTTCAATTGTCCGAACAATACCAGAACAAAGCTTTCTCTTTAGCACACTTAGAGAAATCAGCAGTATAGCTATCTTAACTATTTTTTATGTACATATGCATACACATCTACATATGCTTTTTCTTTCGTTTTGTCACACTAATGAAGCAATATGTTTACACATGTCTGTCTTATTTATTTTGCTAATGAGTATGTTCTCAAGGTGCATCCACTTACCTATAAAAGTCTCCAGTTTATCATTCTTTATGGCTGAGTAGTACTCCATTGTATAAAACTATCACATCTTTTTTATCCATTCCTCAGTTGATGGGCATTTAGGTTATTTCCAAGATCTGGTTATTATAAATTGTGCTGCTGTAAATGTGGTGCACATATATCACTGTGATATGATGTTTTTAATTCTTTTGGAAAGAAAACCAGATGGGGAATAGCTGGGTTGAATGGGACCTCCAATTCTAGTTTTTTGAGGAGTCTCCACACTGATTTCCACAGTGGTTGCACCAGTCTGCATTCCCACCAACAGTAGAGAAGGGTTCCTTTTTCCACACAACCTCTTCAGCATCTGTTATTGTTTGACTTCTTGATACTAGCCATTCTTTCCTTGGTGGGGTGGAGTCTCAGTGTTGTTTTAATTTGCATCTCTCAAATGACCAGTGCTGTTGAACATTTTTTCACATATTTATTTGCTGTTTGTATTTCTTCATCATCTCAGATGCTCATTTTTGGATTGGGTCTTTAAATTTGGGAGGACTGATTTTCTTGAGTTCTTTATATATTCTGGATAGTAATCCTTTGTCTGAACAGCTGCAAACGTTTTCTCCCACATCGTGGGCTGTCTCTTCACGCTGCTGATGACTTCACTTGCTGTGCAACAGCTTTTCAGTGGGGTGAGAGCCCATCTGTTGATTCTTTGTGATAGTTCCTGTGCCATCTGAGTTTTATTCATAAAGTCTTTGCCTACACCAATGTCTTCAAGAGTTTTACCTACTCTGTCTTTCAGCATATTTAATGTCTCTGTTTTAATATTAAGATCTTTTATCCATTCTGATTTTAGCTTAGTACATGGTGAAAGATATGGGTCCAGTTTTAATCTCTGGCATGTATAGAGCCAGTTTTTCCAACACCATTTATTAAAGAGGCTATTTTTTCCCCAGTGAATGTATTTGGCACCTTTGTCGAAGATAAGGTACCTTAATGTGTCTGGAGTTGTTTCTGCATCTTCTAATATAGTCCATTGATCTTTGAGTGTGTTTTTTTGCCAGTACCACACTGTTTTTATCACAGTAGCTTTATAGTATAATTTAAAGTCAGGGATAGTGATTTCCCCTGTCTTGTCTTTGTTGACCAAGATTACCTCAGCTATGCTAGGTCTCTTCTGGTTCCAGATGAATTTTAGGATTGTTTTCTGGAATTCTGCAAGATATGCTTTGGAATTTTGATTGGAATTGCGTTGAATCTGTATAACAGTTTTGGAAGTATGGTCTTTTCATTGGTTCTTGCTACCCAAGAGTGTAGGATATCTCTCCATTTTCTAATATCCTCTTCAATCTCCTTTTTCAGAGTACTGCGTTTTTCAATGTAAAGGTCTTTTACCTCCTTCATTAGATTGATTCTTAGGTATTTCATTTTTTTTTTGCTGCTATTGTAAAAGGTATTGTTTCCCTGATTTCTTTCTCAGTGAGTTTGTTATTTGTGTACAAGAAGGCTGTTGATTTTTGAGTGCTGACTCTGTAACCAGCTACATTACTGAATTTACTTATTAAATCTAGAAGTCCTTTGGTGGAGTTTTTGGGGGTCTTCTAAGTAGGGTATCATGCCATCTGCAAATAATGATAGTTTAACTTGTTTCTTTCCTCTCTTTATTCCTTTTATTTCTTTCTCTTATCTAATTCCTCCAGCTAAAGTTTCTAGGACTATGTTGAATAAAAGTGGAGACAATGGACATTCTTGTCTTGTACCTGATTTTAGAGTGAAAGCTTTCAGTTTTTGTCCATTGAGTATCATGTTGCCTGTTGATTTGTCATAAATGGCCTTTATAAGATTGAGATAAAGTCCATTTATTCCAATTCTCTGTAGGGTTTTTTAAAATCATGAATCGGTACTAGACTTTGTCAAAAGCTTTTTCTGCATCTATTGAGATGATCATGGGATTTTTGTCCTTGGTTCTGTTAATATATTACATTTATAATATAAATGTATGTATAATTATAATATAATGTATGTATAATTTAAATATAAATGTATTACATTTATGGATTTACATATGTTGAGCCATCCCTGCATCAATGGGATCAATCCCACTTGATCATGGTATACAATCTTTTTGATGATTTGCTGCAGTCTGTTTGCCAGTATCTTATTGAGGATTTTTGCATCAACGTTCATTAGGGAAATTGGCTTGTAATTCTTTCTTAGTTGGGTCCTTCTCTGGTTTTGGAATCAGAGTAATGCTTGCTTCCAGGAATGAATTTGGAAGTATTGCTTACCTTTCAATTTCATTAAAGAGTTTGAGAAATAGTGGTATTAGGTCTTCACTAAATTTCTTGTAGAATTCAGTAGTGAATCCAACAGGCCCTGGGCTTTTCTTTGTTGATAGGTTTTTAATTACAGCCTCAATTTCATTGATTGATAATGGTTTGTTTAGGATTTTTATACCTTCTTGATTCAGCTTTGGTCATTCATATGTATCTAGGAATCTGTCTATTTCTTCTGTATTTTCCATCTTGCTAGAATACAAATTTTCAAAGTAGGTGTAGATGATTTTCTGGATTTCTTCAGGGTCTGTTGTGATTTCACCCTTTTCATTCCTAACTGCATGTATTTGAGTCTTTTCTTTCCTTTTTTGGATAAGGTTGGCTAAGGGTTTATCAATTTTATTTAATCTCTCGAAGAACCAACTCTTCAATTCACTGATTCTTTATATATATATATTTTTAGTCTCCAGTGTGTTAATTTTTGTTCTGATCTTTATAATTTCCTCTCTTGTCTGAGCTTTTGGTTTAGCCTGCTCTTCTTTTTCTAGAAGCTTGAGGTTCAACATTAAGTTGTTTATATGAGCTTGCTCTGTTTTCCTGATATGGGCATTTACTGCTATAGATTTCCCTCTTAAGACTGCTTTCATTGTACCCCATAAGTTCTGGGATGTTGTATTGTCATTATCATTCAACTGTGAAAACTGTCTAATTTCTTCTTTAATTTCATCTGTGACCCATTGGTTGTTCAGTATGGTGCTATTTAATTTCTATGTGTTTATGAAGTTGTTGTGGTTTCTTTTGGCATGGATTTCCAATTTCATTGCATTGTGGTCTGATACTACGCATGAGATAATTTAAATTCCTTTACATTTATGTAAGCATGTTCTATGAGCCAATATATGGTCTATTTTGGAGAACATCCCATGCGAAGCTGAGAAGAATGTGTATTCTGATGTTGTGGGGTGGAACACTCTATAGACATGTACCAAGTCCATTTATTCAAAAGTTTGATTTAGTTCTAATATTTCATTATTGATTTTTTTTGTCTAGTAGATCTGTCTTTTTGCAGCAGTGAGGTACTGAGGTCTCCCAATACAATTGTATTAGTGCTTATTTGATTTTTCGTGTCCACTAGTAATTGTTTCATATAGCTGGGTTCGCTGGTATTTGTTGCACATACATTTATGACTGTTATGTCTTTGTCTAGGATTATTCCTGTTATGAGGGTGTAGTGACCTTCTTTATCTCTCTTAATCAGTCTTGGCTTGAAATTCACTTTGTCTGCAAACAGAATAGCTACCCATGTTTTTTTTCTGGATTCCTGTTGCATGAAGTATTGTTTTCCATCCTTTGACTTTCAGTCTATGAATTTCTTTTTGAATTAAATGTGTTTCTTGTATGCAGCATATTGTTGGATCTTGCTTCTTGATCCATTCTGCCAGTCTGTGTCTTTTCACTGGTAAATTGAGGCAATTAACATTGATGGTTAAAACTGATATATATTGACCTATCCTTGTCACGTTATTTTCCTGTCATAGGCTCCCCCCTTTTTTCTTCCTTCTGTTTTCCTTTCCTGGTAGATTCCTTCTGTTGGGGTTCATTGAGCTGTAGTCCTTATTATCTCTTTCTAGAATGTCCTTCAGAATATTTTGGAGTGCTGGAGTCCTCAGATATTCTTTTTCATGGAAGTATCTTATTTCTCCATCAATTTTGAAAGATAGTTTTGTGGGATACATCAATCTGGGTTGAAAGTTGTTTTCCTTTAGAGCTTTCCTTTATAGGTGATTTGTTTCTTTTCCCTAACAGCTTTTAAGATTCTATTGTGTTGAATTTCTGGAATTTTGACTATGACATACCTGGATGTAGATTTTTAAATTATTTTTAATCAGAATTCTATATGCTTCACTTATTTGTATGACAAATTCTTTTTCTCTACTAGGAAAGTTTTCTGTCATGATTTCT